>JACCIZ010000371.1:0-201193 GCA_025506415.1 Flaveria robusta
TGGTTGCATAATTTTGATTTAAATACAATTCACCATTATTTACTTGGTTTTGCTGCATTGATTTAACTTCTTTTTGATAGTTCACACATTGTGTTTCTTCGTGTTTAACGTATGATTACTTATCATCCCACCACTTGCATTTGATTATCGATTCCTATTAAATGAATAAGAGTAGTTTCTCATCATTTACAAGTGGTTTGCTTTCCCTGATTGTCAATAAAGAAATCTACAGATTGACAGTTGTTATTTGGATTGATTTAGTTCATTTTCGAATAAATAGTGTTTGATGTAAGTTGTTCAGTGTTATGGACGAGATATGAGGAGGAGTGATTGATTCAAGGGTAATTCGTGTGGTTTTGTTTTCGGTTTTTGTTTTCGATGTAAACAATAATACTATGTAACACATGTGATTGGCAAGCATGATTCCAATGATAATTACAATAAGATTTCTTATATTGTGTTAGAAGTGTGTTTATTAGACTTAACAATCAACACTCAAGAACGTTGCACTTGATAAGGAAAGCAAAAGCTATCGATGCGAGAACAGTTGTTGTTTAATGTTTTTGTATAACTAGTTCCCTTGTATGTATTTAGTTAAGCATTCATGAATAGTTTGATGCACTAATCAATGGTTGCATAATTTCGATTGAAATACAAGTCACCGTTATTTACTTGGTTATGCTACATTGATTTGACTTCTTTTGATAGGTCACAATTGTGTTTCTTGTTTAAATATGATTAATTACATCCCACCACTTTCATTTGATTATCGATTCTTATTAAATGAATAGAGTATTTCTACATCATTTACAGTGGTTTACTCGCCTTGATTGTCAATAAAGAAATCTTTGGATTGACAGTTTTTATTTACATTGATTTAGTTCATTTTGGGAAAAAGAGTGTTTGAAGTAAGCTGTATAGTGTTATGGACAAGATTTGAGCATGAGTGTATTGATTTTAAGGATCATTCGTGCGGTTTTGTATTCGGTATTTTTTTGGATGTAACCAATAGATATTATGTAACATATGCGATTGACTAGTTTGATTTCAATAATAATTACAATCAAATATCTTTATATTGGTTTAGGAAAGTGTTTATTAGACTTAGGAATCAAAACTAAAGAACGTTGGACGTTATTAAGGAAAGCAAAAACTATCGATACGAGAACAACTGGTGTTTAATGTTTTTGTATAACTAGTTCCCTTTGTATGTATTTAGTTAAGCATTCATGAATAGTTTGATGCACTAATCAATGGTTGCAAAATTTCGATTGAAATACAATTCACCGTTATTTACTTGGTTTTGCTGCATTGATTTAACTTCTTTTTGATAGGTCACACATTGTGTTTCTTGTTTAACGTATGATTACTTACATCCCACCACTTTCATTTGATTATCGATTCTTATTAAATGAATAAGAGTAGTTTCTACATCATTTACAAGTGGTTTACTCCCTTGATTGTCAATAAAAATCTTTGGATTGACAGTTGTTATTTACATTGATTTAGTTCATTTGGAAAAAAGAGTGGTGAAGTAAGTTGTATAGTGTTATGGACAAGATTTGAGCATGAGTGTATTGATTTTAAGGATCATTCGTGTGGGTTTTGTATTCGGTATTTGTTTGGATGTAACCAATAGATATTATGTAACATATGATTGACGTTTTGATTTCAATAATAATTACAATCAAATATCTTTATATTGGTTTAGGAAAGTGTTTATTAGACTTAGGAATCAAAACTAAAGAACGTTGGACGTTGTTAAGGAAAGCGAAAACTACCGATACCAGAACAACTGGTGGTTTAATGTGTTTTGTATAACTAGTTCCCTTTGTAGTTATTTATTAAGCATTCATGAATAGTTTGATGCACTAATCAATGGTTGCATAATTTTGATTTAAATACAATTCACCATTATTTACTTGGTTTTGCTGCATTGATTTAACTTCTTTTTGATAGTTCACACATTGTGTTTCTTGTTTAAACGTATTGATTACTTACATCCCACAACTTGCATTTGATTATCGATTCCTATTAAATGAATAAGAGTAGTTTCTTCATCATTTACAAGTGGTTTGCTTTCCCTGATTGTCAATAAAGAAATCTACAGATTGATAGTTGTTATTTGGATTGATTTAGTTCATTTTTGAATAATAGTGTTTGATGTAGGTTGTTCAGTGTTATGGACGAGATATGAGGAGGAGTGATTGATTTCAGGGTCATTCGTGTGGTTTTGTATTCGGTTTTTTGTTTCGATGTAAACAATAATACTATGTAACACATGTGATTGGCAAGCATGATTCCAATGATAATTACAATCAGATTTCTTTTTATATTGGTTAGAGAAGTGTTTATTAGACTTAATAATCAACACTCAAGAACGTTGCACGTTGATAAGGAAAGCAAAAGCTATCGATGCGAGAACAGTTGTTGTTTAATATTTTTGTACAACTAGTTTCCTTTGTATGTATTTAGTTAAGCATTCATGAATAGTTTGATGCACTAATCTATAGTTGAAAATTTCGATTGAAATACATTAACCATTATTTACTTGGTTATGCTACATTGATTTGACTTCTTTTGATAGGTCACACATTGTGTTTCTTGTTTAACGTATGATTAATTACATCCCACCACTTTCATTTGATTATCGATTCTTATTAATGAATAAGAGTAGTTTCTACATCATTTACAGTGGTTTACCTCGCCTTGATTGTCAATAAAGAAATCTTTGGATTGACAGTTGTTATTTACATTGATTTAGTTCATTTTGGAAAAAGAGTGTTTGAAGTAAGTTGTACAGTGTTATGGACAAGATTTGAGCATGAGTGTATTGATTTTAAGGATCATTCGTGTGGTTTTGTATTCGTATTTGTTTGGATGTAACCAATAGATTTATGTAACATATTCAATTGACTAGTTTGATTTCATAATAATTACAATCAATATCTTTATATTGTTTAGGGAAGTGTTTATTAGACTTAGGAATCAAAACTAAAGAACGTTGGACGTTATTAAGGAAAGCGAAAACTATCGATACGAGAACAACTGGTGTTTAATGTTTTGTATAACTAGTTCCCTTTGTATGTATTTTGTGAAGCATCATGAATAGTTTGATGCACTAATCAATGGTTGCATAATTTCGATTGAAATACATTCATCGTTATTTACTTGTTTTGCTGCATTGATTTAACTTCTTTTGATAGGTCCCACATGTGTTTCTTGTTTAAACGTATGATTACTTACATCCCACCACTTGCATTTGATTATCGATTCCTATTAAATGAATAAAGTAGTTTCTTCATCATTTACAAGTGGTTTGCTTTCCATGATTGTCAATAAAGAAATCTACAGATTGACAGTTGTTATTGGATTGATTTAGTCATTTTCGAATAAATAGTGTTTGATGTAGTTGTTCAGTGTTATGGACGGATATGAGGAGGAGTGGTTGATTTCAAGGTCATTCGTGTGGTTTTGTATTCGGTTTTTGTTTCGATGTAAACATAATACTATGTAACCAGTGATTGGCAAGCATGATTCCAATGATAATTACAATCAGATTTCTTTATATTGGTTTAGAAGTGTGTTTATTAGACTTAATAATCAACACTCAAGAACGTTGCACGTTGATAAGAAGCAAAGCTATCGATGCGAGAAACAGTTGTTTTATGTTTTTGTATAACTAGTTCCCTTGTATGTATTTAGTTAAGCATTCATGAATAGTTTGATGCACTCAATGGTTGCATAATTTCGATTGAAATACAATTCACCGTTATTACTTGGTTTTGCTGCATTGATTTAACTTCTTTTTGATAGGTCACACATGTGTTTCTTTTTAACGTATGATTACTTACATTCCACCACTTGCATTCGATTATCGATTCCTATTAAATGAATAGATTATTTTCTTCATCATTTACAAGTGGTTGCTTTCCATGATTGTCAATAAAGAAATCTACAGATTGACAGTTGTTATTTGGATTGATTTAGTTCATTTCGAATTAATAGTGTTTGATGTAGGTTGTTCAGTGTTATGGACGAGATATGAGGAGGAGGGATTGATTTCAAGGGTCATTCGTGTGGTTTTGTATTCGTTTTTTGTTTCGATGTAAACAATATACTATGTAACACATGTGATTGGCAAGCATGATTCCAATGATAATACAATCAGATTTCTTTATATTGGTTTAGAAGTGTGTTTATTAGACTTAATATCAACACTCAAGAACGTTGCACGTTGATAAGGAAAGCAAAAGCTATCGATGCAGAGAACAGTTGTTGTTTAATGTTTTTGTATAACTAGTTCCCTTTGTATGTATTTAGTCAAGCATTCATGAATATTTGATGCACTAATCTATTGTTGCATAATTTCGATTGAATACAATTCACCGTTATTTACTTAGTTATGCTATATTGATTTACTTCTTTTGATAGGTCACACATTGTGTTTTCTCTTTAAACGTATGCTTAATTACATCCACCACTTTCATTTGATTATCGATTCGTATTAATGAATAAAAGTAGTTTCTACATCATTTAAAGTGGTTTACTCGCCCTGATTGTCAATAAAGAAATCTTTGGATTGACATTGTTATTTACATTGATTGTCATTTTGGAAAAAAAGAGTGTTTGAAGTAAGTTGTATAGTGTTTATGGACAATTTGAGCATGAGTGTATTGATTTTAAGGATCATTCGTGTGGTTTTGTATTCGGTATTTGTTTGGATGTAACCAATAGATATTATGTAACATATGTGATTGACTAGTTTGATTTCAATAATATTACAATCAAATATCTTTATATTGGTTTAGGAAAGTGTTTATTACTTAGGATCAAAACTAAGAACGTTGGACGTTATTAGGAAAGCGAAAACTATCGATACGAGAACAACTGGTATTTAATGTTTTTGTATAACTAGTTCCCTGTTGTATTTATGAAGCATTCATGAATATTTGATGCACTAATCAATGGTTGCATAATTTTGATTGAAATACAATTCATCGTTATTTACTTGGTTTTGCTGCATTGATTTAACTTCTTTTTGATAGGTCACACATTGTGTTTCTTGTTTAACGTATGATTACTTACATCCCACCACTTGCATTTGATTATCGATTCCTATAAATGAATAAGAGTAGTTTCTTCATCATTTACAAGTGGTTTGCTTTCCATGATTGTCAATAAAGAAATCTACAGATTGACAGTTGTATTTGATTGATTTAGTTCATTTTCGAATAAATAGTGTTTGATGTAGGTTTTCAGTGTTAGGACGAGATATGAGGGGAGTGATTGATTTCAAGGGTCATTCGTGTGGTTTTGTATTCGGGTTTTTGTTTCGATGTAAACAATAATACTATGTAACACATGTGATTGGCAAGCATGATTCCAATGATAATTACAATCAGATTTCTTTATATTGGTTTAGAAGTGTGTTTATTAGACTTAATAATCACACTCAAGAACGTTGCACGTTGATAAGAAAGCAAAAGCTATCGATGCGAGAGAACAGTTGTTGTTTTATGTTTTTGTATAACTAGTTCCCTTTGTATTATTTAGTCAAGCATTCATGAATAGTTTGATGCACTAATCTATTGTTGCATAATTTCGATTGAAATACAATTCACCGTTATTTACTTTTATGCTATATTGATTTTACTTCTTTTTGATAGGTCACACATTGTGTTTCTCTTTTAACGTATGCTTAATTACATCCCACCACTTTCATTTGATTATCGATTCGTATTAAATGAATAAAAGTAGTTTCTACATCATTTACAAGTGGTTACTCGCCCTGATTGTCAATAAAGAATCTTTGGATTGACAGTTGTTATTTACATTGATTTAGTTCATTTTGGAAAAAAGAGTGTTTGAAGTAAGTTGTATAGTGTTATGGACAAGATTTGAGCATGAGTGTATTGATTTTAAGGATCATTCGTGTGGTTTTGTATTCGGTATTTGTTTGGATGTAACCATATATATTATGTAACATATGTGATTGACTAGTTTGATTTCAATAATAATTACAATCAAATATCTTTATATTGGTTTAGGAAAGTGTTTATTAGACTTAATCAAAACTAAAGAACGTTGGACGTTATTAAGGAAAGCGAAAACTATCGATACGAGAACAACTGGTATTTAATGTTTTTGTATAACTAGTTCCCTTTGTATGTATTTAGTGAAGCATTCATGAATAGTTTGATGCACTAATCAATGGTTGCATAATTTCGATTGAAATACAATTCATCGTTATTTACTTGGTTTTGCTGCATTGATTAACTTCTTTTTGATAGGTCACACAT
This sequence comes from Flaveria robusta, assembly GCA_025506415.1. Classification (NCBI taxonomy): domain Eukaryota; kingdom Viridiplantae; phylum Streptophyta; class Magnoliopsida; order Asterales; family Asteraceae; genus Flaveria; species Flaveria robusta. The sequence continues at coordinate 6,303 of JACCIZ010000371.1, forward strand.
TGTGTTTCTTGTTAACGTATGATTACTTACATCCCACCACTTGCATTTGATTATCGATTCCTATTAAATGAATAAGAGTAGTTTCTTCATCATTTACAAGTGGTTTGCTTTCCATGATTGTCATAAGAAATCTACAGATTGACAGTTGTTATTTGGATTGATTTAGTTCATTTTCGAATAAATAGTGTTGATGTAGGTTGTTCAGTGTTATGGACGAGATATGAGGAGGAGTGGATTGATTTCAAGGGTCATTCGTGTGGTTTTGTATTCGGTTTTTGTTTCGATGTAAACAATAATACTATGTAACACATGTGATTGGCAAGCATGATTCCAATGATAATTACAATCAGATTTCTTTATATTGGTTTAGAAGTGTGTTTATTAGACTTAATAATCAACACTCAAGAACGTTGCACGTTGATAAGGAAAGCAAAAGCTATCGATGCGAGAGAACAGTTGTTGTTTAATGTTTTTGTATAACTAGTTCCCTTTGTATGTATTTAGTCAAGCATTCATGAATAGTTTGATGCACTAATCTATTGTTGCATAATTTCGATTGAAATACAATTCACCGTTATTTACTTAGTTATGGTATATTGATTTTACTTCTTTTTGATAGGTCACACATTGTGTTTCTCTTTTAACGTATGCTTAATTACATCCCACCACTTTCATTTGATTATCGATTCGTATTAAATGAATAAAAGTAGTTTCTACATCATTTACAAGTGGTTTACTCGCCCTGATTGTCAATAAAGAAATCTTTGGATTGACAGTTGTTATTTACATTGATTTAGTTCATTTTGGAAAAAAGAGTGTTTGAAGTAAGTTGTATAGTGTTATGGACAAGATTTGAGCATGAGTGTATTGATTTTAAGGATCATTCGTGTGGTTTTGTATTCGGTATTTGTTTGGATGTAACCAATAGATATTATGTAACATATGTGATTGACTAGTTTGATTTCAATAATAATTACAATCAAATATCTTTATATTGGTTTAGGAAAGTGTTTATTAGACTTAGGAATCAAAACTAAAGAACGTTGGACGTTGTAAGGAAAGCGAAAACTACCGATACGAGAACAACTGGTGTTTAATGTTTTTCTATAACTAGTTCCCTTTGTATGTATTTAGTTAAGCATTCATGAATAGTTGATGCACTAATCAATGGTTGCATAATTTTGATTTAAATACAATTCACCATTATTACTTGGTTTTGCTGCATTGATTTAACTTCTTTTTGATAGTTCACACATTGTGTTTCTTGTTTAACGTATGATTACTTACATCCCACCACTTGCATTTGATTATCGATTCCTATTAAATGAATAAGAGTAGTTTCTTCATCATTTACAAGTGGTTTGCTTTCCTGATTGTCAATAAAGAAATCTACAGATTGACAGTTGTTATTTGGATTGATTTAGTTCATTTTCGAATAATAGTGTTTGATGTAAGTTTGTTCAGTGTTATGGACGAGATATGAGGAGGAGTGGATTGATTTCAAGGGTAATTCGTGTGGTTTTGTTTTCGGTTTTTGTTTCGATGTAAACAATAATACTATGTAACACATGTGATTGGCAAGCATGATTCCAATGATAATTACAATAAGATTTCTTTATATTGTTTAGAAGTGTTTATTAGACTTAACAATCAACACTCAAGAACGTTGCACGTTGATAAGAAAGCAAAAGCTATCGATGCGAGAACAGTTTTGTTTAATGTTTTTGTATAACTAGTTCCCTTTGTATGTATTTAGTTAAGCATTCATGAATATTTTGATGCACTAATCAATGGTTGCATAATTTCGATTGAAATACATTCACCGTTATTTACTGGTTTTGCTGCATTGATTTAACTTCTTTTTGATAGGTCACACATTGTGTTTCTTGTTTAACGTATGATTACATACATCCCACCACTTGCATTTGATTATCGATTCCTATTAAATGAATAAGAGTAGTTTCTTCATCATTTACAAGTGGTTTGCTTTCCATGATTGTCAATAAAGAATCTACAGATTGACAGTTGTTATTTGGATTGATTTAGTTCATTTTCGAATTAATAGTGTTTGATGTAGGTTGTTCAGTGTTATGGACGAGATATGAGAGGAGTGGATTGATTTCAAGGGTCATTCGTGTGGTTTTGTATTCGGTTTTTTTTTGATGTAAACATAATACTATGTAACACATGTGATTGGCAAGCATGATTCCAATGATAATTACAATCAGATTTCTTTATATTGGTTTAGAAGTGTGTTTATTAGACTTAATATCAACACTCAAGAACGTTGCACGTTGATAAGGAAAGCAAAAGCTATCGATGCTAGAACAGTTGTTGTTTAATGTTTTTGTATAACTAGTTCCCTTTGTATGTATATAGTCAAGCATTCATGAATAGTTTGATGCACTAATGTCTATATCATTAATCTATATTCATACTTCGATTGAAATACAATTCACCGTTATTTACTTGTTATGCTATATGATTTGACTTCTTTTTGATAGGTCACACATTGTGTTTCTTGTTTAACGTATGATTAATTACATCCCACCACTTTCATTTGATTATCGATTCTTATTAAATGAATAAGAGTAGTTTCTACATCATTTACAAGTGGTTACTCGCCTTGATTGTCAATAAAGAAATCTTTGGATTGACAGTTGTTATTTACATTGATTTAGTTCATTTGGGAAAAAAGAGTGTTTGAAGTAAGTTGTATAGTGTTATGGACAAGATTTGAGAATGAGTGTATTGATTTTAAGAATCATTCGTGTGGTTTTGTATTCGGTATTTGTTTGGATGTAACCAATAGATATTATGTAACATATGCGATTGACTAGTTTGATTTCAATAATAATTACAATCAAATATCTTTATATTGGTTTAGGAAAGTGTTTATTAGACTTAGGAATCAAAACTAAAGAACGTTGGACGTTATTAAGGAAAGCGAAAACTATCGATACGAGAACAACTGGTATTTAATGTTTTTGTATAACTAGTTCCCTTTGTATGTATTTAGTGAAGCATTCATGAATAGTTTGATGCACTAATCAATGGTTGCATAATTTCGATTGAAATACAATTCATCGTTATTTACTTGGTTTTGCTGCATTGATTTAACTTCTTTTTGATAGGTCACACATTGTGTTTCTTGTTTAACGTATGATTACTTACATCCCACCACTTGCATTTGATTATCGATTCCTATTAAATGAATAAGAGTAGTTTCTTCATCATTTACAAGTGGTTTGCTTTCCATGATTGTCAATAAAGAAATCTACAGATTGACAGTTGTTATTTGGATTGATTTAGTTCATTTTCGAATAAATAGTGTTTGATGTAGTTGTTCAGTGTTATGGACGAGATATGAGGAGGAGTGGATTGATTTCAAGGTCATTCGTGTGGTTTGTATTCGGTTTTTGTTTCGATGTAAACAATAATACTATGTAACACATGTGATTGGCAAGCATGATTCCAATGATAATTACAATCAGATTCTTTATATTGGTTTAGAAGTGTGTTTATTAGACTTATAATCAACACTCAAGAACGTTGCACGTTGATAAGGAAAGCAAAAGCTATCGATGCGAGAGAACAGTTGTTGTTTAATGTTTTTGTATAACTAGTTCCCTTTGTATGTATTTAGTCAAGCATTCATGAATAGTTTGATGCACTAATCTATTGTTGCATAATTTCGATTGAAATACAATTCACCGTTATTTACTTAGTTATGCTATATTGATTTTACTTCTTTTTGATAGGTCACACATTGTGTTTGTTGTTTAACGTATGCTTAATTACATCCCACCACTTTCATTTGATTATCGATTCTTATTAAATGAATAAAAGTAGTTTCTACATCATTTACAAGTGGTTTACTCGCCCTGATTGTCAATAAAGAAATCTTTGGATTGACAGTTGTTATTTACATTGATTTAGTTCATTTTGGAAAAAAGAGTGTTTGAAGTAAGTTGTATAGTGTTATGGACAAGATTTGAGCATGAGTGTATTGATTTTAAGGATCATTCGTGTGTTTTGTATTCGGTATTGTTTGGATGTAACCAATAGATATTATGTAACATATGTGATTGACTAGTTGATTTCAATAATAATTACAATCAAATATCTTTATATTGGTTTTAGGAAAGTGTTTATTAGACTTAGGAATCAAAACTAAGAGAACGTTGGACGTTGTTAAGGAAAGCGAAAACTACCGATACGAGAACAACTGGTGTTTAATGTTTTTTCTATAACTAGTTCCCTTTGTATGTATTTAGTTAAGCATTCATGAATAGTTTGATGCACTAATCAATGGTTGCATAATTTGATTTAATACAATTCACCATTATTTACTTGTTTTGGCTGCATTGATTTAACTTCTTTTTGATAGTTCCACATTGTTTTCTTGTTTAACGTATGATTACTTACATCCCACCACTTGCATTTGATTATCGATTCCTATTAAATGAATAAGAGTAGTTTCTTCATCATTTACAAGTGGTTTGCTTTCCCTGATTGTCAATAAAGAAATCTACAGATTGACAGTTGTTATTTGGATTGATTTAGTTCATTTTCGAATAATAGTGTTTGATGTAAGTTGTTCAGTGTTATGGACGAGATATGAGGAGGAGTGGATTGATTTCAAGGGTAATTCGTGTGGTTTTGTTTTCGGTTTTGTTTCGATGTAAACAATAATACTATGTAACACATGTGATTGGCAAGCATGATTCCAATGATAATTACAATCAGATTTCTTTATATTGGTTTAGAAGTGTGTTTATTAGACTTAACAATCAACACTCAAGAACGTTGCACGTTGATAAGGAAAGCAAAAGCTATCGATGCGAGAACAGTTGTTGTTTAATGTTTTTGTATAACTAGTTCCCTTTGTATGTATTTAGTTAAGCATTCATGAATAGTTTGATGCACTAATCAATGGTTGCATAATTTCGATTGAAATACAATTCACCGTTATTTACTTGGTTTTGCTGCATTGATTTAACTTCTTTTTGATAGGTCACACATTGTGTTTCTTGTTTAACGTATGATTACATACATCCCACCACTTGCATTTGATTATCGATTCCTATTAAATGAATAAGAGTAGTTTCTTCATCATTTACAAGTGGTTTGCTTTCCATGATTGTCAATAAAGAAATCTACAGATTGACAGTTGTTATTTGGATTGATTTAGTTCATTTCGAATTAATAGTGTTTGATGTAGGTTGTTCAGTGTTATGGACGAGATATGAGGAGAGGGATTGATTTCAAGGGTCATTCGTGTGGTTTTGTATTCGGTTTTTGTTTTGATGTAAACAATAATACTATGTAACACATGTGATTGGCAAGCATGATTCCAATGATAATTACAATCAGATTTCTTTATATTGGTTTAGAAGTGTGTTTATTAGACTTAATAATCAACACTCAAGAACGTTGCACGTTGATAAGGAAAGCAAAAGCTATCGATGCGAGAGAACAGTTGTTGTTTAATGTTTTTGTATAACTAGTTCCCTTTGTATGTATTTAGTCAAGCATTCATGAATAGTTTGATGCACTAATCTATTGTTGCATAATTTCGATTGAAATACAATTCACCGTTATTTACTTAGTTATGCTATATTGATTTTACTTCTTTTTGATAGGTCACACATTGTGTTTGTTGTTTAACGTATGCTTAATTACATCCCACCACTTTCATTTGATTATCGATTCTTATTAAATGAATAAAAGTAGTTTCTACATCATTTACAAGTGGTTTACTCGCCCTGATTGTCAATAAAGAAATCTTTGGATTGACAGTTGTTATTTACATTGATTTAGTTCATTTGGAAAAAAGAGTGTTTGAAGTAAGTTGTATAGTGTTATGGACAAGATTTGAGCATGAGTGTATTGATTTTAAGGATCATTCGTGTGGTTTTGTATTCGGTATTTGTTTGGATGTAACCAATAGATATTATGTAACATATGTGATTGACTAGTTTGATTTCAATAATATTACAATCAAATATCTTTATATTGGTTTAGGAAAGTGTTTATTAGACTTAGGAATCAAAACTAAAGAACGTTGGACGTTGTTAAGGAAAGCGAAACTACCGATACGCGAGAACAACTGGTGTTTAATGTTTTTCTATAACTAGTTCCCTTTGTATGTATTTAGTTAAGCATTCATGAATAGTTTGATGCACTAATCAATGGTTGCATAATTTTGATTTAAATACAATTCACCATTATTTACTTGGTTTTGCTGCATTGATTTAACTTCTTTTTGATAGTTCACACATTGTGTTTCTTGTTTAACGTATGATTACTTACATCCCACCACTTGCATTTGATTATCGATTCCTATTAAATGAATAAGAGTAGTTTCTTCATCATTTACAAGTGGTTTGCTTTCCCTGATTGTCAATAAAGAAATCTACAGATTGACAGTTGTTATTTGGATTGATTTAGTTCATTTTCGAATAAATAGTGTTTGATGTAAGTTGTTCAGTGTTATGGACGAGATATGAGGAGGAGTGGATTGATTTCAAGGGTAATTCGTGTGGTTTTGTTTTCGGTTTTTGTTTCGATGTAAACAATAATACTATGTAACACATGTGATTGGCAAGCATGATTCCAATGATAATTACAATCAGATTTCTTTATATTGGTTTAGAAGTGTGTTTATTAGACTTAACAATCAACACTCAAGAACGTTGCACGTTGATAAGGAAAGCAAAAGCTATCGATGCGAGAACAGTTGTTGTTTAATGTTTTTGTATAACTAGTTCCCTTTGTATGTATTTAGTTAAGCATTCATGAATAGTTTGATGCACTAATCAATGGTTGCATAATTTCGATTGAAATACAATTCACCGTTATTTACTTGGTTTTGCTGCATTGATTTAACTTCTTTTTGATAGGTCACACATTGTGTTTCTTGTTTAACGTATGATTACTTACATCCCACCACTTGCATTTGATTATCGATTCCTATTAAATGAATAAGAGTAGTTTCTTCATCATTTACAAGTGGTTTGCTTTCCATGATTGTCAATAAAGAATCAACAGATTGACAGTTGTTATTTGGATTGATTTAGTTCATTTTCGAATTAATAGTGTTTTGATGTTTGTTCAGTTTATGGACGAGATATGAGGAGGAGTGGATTGATTTCAAGGTCATCGTGTGTTTTTGTATTCGGTTTTTGTTTTGATGTAAACAATAATACTATGTACCACATGTGATTGGCAAGCATGATTCCAATGATAATTACAATCAGATTTCTTTATATTGGTTTAGAAGTGTGTTTATTACTTAATAATCACCTCAAGAACGTTGCACGTTGATAGGAAAGCAAAAGCTATCGATGCTAGAACAGTTGTTGTTTAATGTTTTTGTATAACTAGTTCCCTTTGTATGTATATAGTCAAGCATTCATGAATAGTTTGATGCACTAATCTATAGTTGCATATTTCGATTGAAATACAATTCACCGTTATTTACTTGGTTATGCTATATTGATTTGACTTCTTTTTGATAGGTCACACATTGTGTTTCTTGTTTAACGTATGATTAATTACATCCCACCACTTTCATTTGATTATCGATTCTTATTAAATGAATAAGAGTAGTTTCTACATCATTTACAAGTGGTTTACGCGCCTTGATTGTCAAAGAAATCTTTGGATTGACAGTTTTATTTACATTGATTTAGTTCATTTTGGAAAAAAGAGTGTTTGAAGTAAGTTGTATAGTGTTATGGACAAGATTTGAGCATGAGTGTATTGATTTAAAGATCATTCGTGTGGTTTTGTATTCGTATTTGTTTGGATGTAACCAATAGATATTATGTAACATATGTGATTGACTAGTTTGATTTCAATAATAATTACAATCAAATATCTTTATATTGGTTTAGGAAAGTGTTTATTAGACTTAGGAATCAAAACTAAAGAACGTTGGACGTTGTTAAGAAAGCGAAAACTACGATACGAGAACAACTGGTGTTTAATGTTTTTGTATAACTAGTTCCCTTTGTATGTATTTAGTTAAGCATTCATGAATAGTTTGATGCACTAATCAATGGTTGCATAATTTTGATTTAAATACAATTCACCATTATTTACTTGGTTTTGCTGCATTGATTTAACTTCTTTTTGATAGTTCACACATTGTGTTTCTTGTTTAACGTATGATTACTTACATCCACCACTTGCATTTGATTATCGATTCCTATTAAATGAATAAGAGTAGTTTCTTCATCATTTACAAGTGGTTTGCTTTCCCTGATTGTCAATAAAGAAATCTACAGATTGACAGTTGTTATTTGGATTGATTTAGTTCATTTTCGAATAAATAGTGTTTGATGTAAGTTGTTCAGTGTTATGGACGAGATATGAGGAGGAGTGGATTGATTTCAAGGGTAATTCGTGTGGTTTGTGTTTCGGTTTTTGTTTCGATGTAAACAATAATACTATAACCATGTGATTGGCAAGCATGATTCCAATGATAATTACAATCAGATTTCTTATATTGGCTTAGAAGTGTTTATTAGACTTAATAATCAACACTCAAGAACGTTGCACGTTGATAAGGAAAGCAAAAGCTATCGATGCGAGAAAACAGTTGTTGTTTAATGTTTTTGTATAACTAGTTCCCTTTGTATGTATTTAGTTAAGCATTCATGAATAGTTTGATGCACTAATCAATGGTTGCATAATTTCGATTGAAATACAATTCACCGTTATTTACTTGGTTTTGCTGCATTGATTTAACTTCTTTTTGATAGGTCACACATTGTGTTTCTTGTTTAACGTATGATTACTTACATCCCACCACTTGCATTTGATTATCGATTCCTATTAAATGAATAAGAGTAGTTTCTTCATCATTTACAAGTGGTTTGCTTTCCATGATTGTCAATAAAGAAATCTACAGATTGACAGTTGTTATTTGGATTTTTAGTTCATTTTCGAATTAATAGTGTTTGATGTAGGTTGTTCAGTGTTTATGGACGAGATATGAGGAGGAGTGGATTGATTTCAAGGGTCATTCGTGTGGTTTTGTATTCGGTTTTTGTTTTGATGTAAACAATAATACTATGTAACACATGTGATTGGCAAGCATGATTCCAATGATAATTACAATCAGATTTCTTTATATTGGTTAGAAGTGTGTTTATTAGACTTAATATCAACACTCAAGAACGTTGCACGTTGATAAGGAAAGCAAAAGCTATCGATGCTAGAACAGTTGTTGTTTAATGTTTTTGTATAACTAGTTCCCTTTGTATGTATATAGTCAAGCATTCATGAATAGTTTGATGCACTAATCTATAGTTTGCATAATTTCGATTGAAATACAATTCACCGTTATTTACTTGGTTATGCTATATTGATTTGACTTCTTTTTGATAGGTCACACACATTGTGTTTCTTGTTTAACGTATGATTAATTACATCCCACCACTTTCATTTGATTATCGATTCTTATTAAATGAATAAGAGTATTTCTACATCATTTACACGGTTTACGCGCCTTGATTGTCAATAAAGAAATCTTTGGATTGACAGTTGTTATTTACATTGATTTAGTTCATTTGGGAAAAAAGTGTTTTGAAGTAAGTTGTATAGTGTTATGGACAAATTTGAGAATGAGTGTATTGATTTTAAGAATCATTCGTGTGGTTTTGTATTCGGTATTTGTTTGGATGTAACCAATAGATATTATGTAACATATGCGATTGACTAGTTTGATTTCAATAATAATTACAATCAAATATCTTTATATTGGTTTAGGAAAGTGTTTATTTGACTTAGGAATCAAAACTAAAGAACGTTGGACGTTATTAAGGAAAGCGAAACTATCGATACGAGAACAACTGGTGTTTAATGTTTTTGTATAACTAGTTCCCTTTGTATGTATTTAGTGAAGCATTCATGAATAGTTTGATGCACTAATCAATGGTTGCATAATTTCGATTGAAATACAATTCATCGTTATTTACTTTGTTTTGCTGCATTGATTTAACTTCTTTTTGATAGGTCACACATTGTTTTCTTGTTTAACGTATGATTACTTACATCCCACCACTTGCATTGATTATCGATTCCTATTAAATGAATAAGAGTAGTTTCTTCTTCATTTTACAAGTGGTTTGCTTTCCATGATTGTCAATAAAGAAATCTACAGATTGACAGTTGTTATTTGGATTGATTTAGTTCATTTTCGAATAAATAGTGTTTTGATGTAGGTTGTTCAGTGTTATGGACGAGATATGAGGAGGAGTGGATTGATTTCAAGGGTCATTCGTGTGGTTTTGTATTCGGTTTTTGTTTCGATGTAAACATAATACTAGGTAACACATGTGATTGGCAAGCATGATTCCAATGATAATTACAATCAGATTTCTTTATATTTGTTTAGAAGTGTGTTTATTAGACTTAATAATCAACACTCAAGAACGTTGCACGTTGATAAGGAAAGCAAAAGCTATCGATGCGAGAGAACAGTTGTTGTTTAATGTTTTTGTATAACTAGTTCCCTTTGTATGTTTTTAGTCAAGCATTCATGAATAGTTTGATGCACTAATCTATAGTTGCATAATTTCGATTGAAATACAATTCACCGTTATTTACTTAGTTATGCTATATTGATTTTACTTCTTTTTGATAGGTCACACATTGTGTTTCTTGTTTAACGTATGCTTAATTACATCCCACCACTTTCATTTGATTATCGATTCTTATTAAATGAATAAAAGTAGTTTCTACATCATTTCCAAGTGGTTTACTCACCCTGATTGTCAATAAAGAAATCTTTGGATTGACAGTTGTTATTTACATTGATTTAGTTCATTTTGGAAAAAAGAGTGTTTGAAGTAAGTTGTATAGTGTTATGGACAAGATTTGAGCATGAGTGTATTGATTTTAAGGATCATTCGTGTGGTTTTGTATTCGGTATTTGTTTAGATGTAACCAATAGATATTATGTAACATATGTGATTGACTAGTTTGATTTCAATAATAATTACAATCAAATATCTTTATATTGGTTTAGGAAAGTGTTTATAAGACTTAGGAATCAAAACTAAAGAACGTTGGACGTTATTAAGGAAAGCGAAAACTACCGATACGAGAACAACTGTTGTTTAATGTTTTTCTATAACTAGTTCCCTTTGTATGTATTTAGTTAAGCATTCATGAATAGTTTGATGCACTAATCAATGGTTGCATAATTTTGATTTAAATACAATTCACCATTATTTACTTGGTTTTGCTGCTTTGATTTAACTTCTTTTTGATAGTTCACACATTGTGTTTCTTGTTTAACGTATGATTACTTACATCCCACCACTTGCATTTGATTATCGATTCCTATTAAATGAATAAGAGTAGTTTCTTCATCATTTACAAGTGGTTTGCTTTCCCTGATTGTCAATAAAGAAATCTACAGATTGACAGTTGTTATTTGGATTGATTTAGTTCATTTTCGAATAAATAGTGTTTGATGTAGGTTGTTCAGTGTTATGGACGAGATATGAGGAGGAATGGATTGATTTCAAGGGTCATTCGTGTGGTTTTGTTTTCGGTTTTTGTTTCGATGTAAACAATAATACTATGTAACACATGTGATTGGCAAGCATGATTCCAATGATAATTACAATCAGATTTCTTTATATTGGTTTAGAAGTGTGTTTATTAGACTTAATAATCAACACTCAAGAACGTTGCACGTTGATAAGGAAAGCAAAAGCTATCGATGCGAGAGAACATTGTTGTTTAAATGTTTTGTATAACTAGTTCCCTTTGTATGTATTTAGTCAAGCATTCTGAATAGTTTGATGCACTAATCTATTGTTGCATAATTTCGATTGAAATACAATCAATCCCCGTTATTTACTTAGTTATGCTATATTGATTTTACTTCTTTTTGATAGGTCACACATTGTGTTTTCTTGTTAACGTATGCTTATTACATCCCACCACTTTCATTTGATTATCGATTCTTATTAAATGAATAAAAGTAGTTTCTACATCATTTACAAGTGGTTTACTCGCCCTGATTGTCAATAAAGAAATCTTTGGATTGACAGTTGTTATTTACATTGATTAGTTCATTTTGGAAAAAGAGTGTTTTGAAGTAAGTTGTATAGTGTTATGGACAAGATTTGAGCATGAGTGTATTGATTTAAGGATCATTCGTGTGGTTTTGTATTCGGTATTTGTTTGGGATGTACCAATAGATATTATGTAAATATGTGATTGACTAGTTTGATTTCAATAATAATTACAATCAAATATCTTATATTGGTTTAGGAAAGTGTTTATTAGACTTAGGAATCAAAACTAAAGAACGTTGGACGTTGTTAAGGAAGCGAAAACTACCGATACGAGAACAACTGGTGTTTAATGTTTTTCTAAACTAGTTCCCTTTGTATGTATTTAGTTAAGCATTCATGAATAGTTTGATGCACTAATCAATGGTTGCATAATTTCGATTGAAATACAATTCACCGTTATTTACTTGGTTTTGCTGCATTGATTTAACTTCTTTTGATAGGTCACACATTGTGTTTCTTGTTTAACGTATGATTACTTACATCCCACCACTTGCATTTGATTATCGATTCCTATTAAATGAATAAGAGTAGTTTCTTCATCATTTACAAGTGGTTTGCTTTCCATGATTGTCAATAAAGAAATCTACAGATTGACAGTTGTTATTTGGATTGATTTAGTTCATTTTCGAATTAATAGTGTTTGATGTAGGTTGTTCAGTGTTATGGACGAGATATGAGGAGGTGGATTGATTTCAAGGGTCATTCGTGTGGTTTTTGTATTCTGTTTTTGTTTTGATGTAAACAATAATACTATGTACACATGTGATTGGCAAGCATGATTCCAATGATATTACAATCAGATTTCTTTATATTGGTTTAGAAGTGTGTTATTAGACTTAATAACCAACACTCAAGAACGTTGCACGTTGATAAGGAAAGCAAAGCTATCGATGCTAGAACAGTTGTTGTTTAATGTTTTTGTATAACTAGTTCCCTTTGTATGTATATAGTCAAGCATTCATGAATAGTTTGATGCACTAATCTATAGTTGCATAATTTCGATTGAAATACAATTCACCGTTATTTACTTGGTTATGCTATATTGATTTGACTTCTTTTTGATAGGTCACACATTGTGTTTCTTGTTTAACGTATGATTAATTACATCCCACCACTTTCATTTGATTATCGATTCTTATTAAATGAATAAGAGAGTAGTTTCTACATCATTTACAAGTGGTTTACCGCGCCTTGATTGTCAATAAAGAAATCTTTGGATTGACAGTTGTTATTTACATTGATTTAGTTCATTTGGGAAAAAAGAGTGTTTGAAGTAAGTTGTATAGTGTTATGGACAAGATTTGAGAATGAGTGTATTGATTTTAAGAATCATTCGTGTGGTTTTGTATTCGGTATTTTTTTGGATGTAACCATAGATATTATGTAACATATGCGATTGACTAGTTTGATTTCAATAATAATTACAATCAAATATCTTTATATGGTTTAGGAAAGTGTTTTATTTGACTTAGGAATCAAAACTAAAGAACGTTGGACGTTATTAAGGAAAGCGAAAACTATCGATACGAGAACAACTAGTGTTTAATGTTTTTGTATAACTAGTTCCCTTTGTATGTATTTAGTGAAGCATTCATGAATAGTTTGATGCACTAATCAATGGTTGCATAATTTCGATTGAAATACAATTCATCGTTATTTACTTGGTTTTGCTGCATTGATTTAACTTCTTTTTGATAGGTCACACATTGTGTTTCTTGTTTAACGTATGATTACTACATCCCACCACTTGCATTTGATTATCGATTCCTATTAAATGAATAAGAGTAGTTTCTTCATCATTTACAAGTGTTTGCTTTCCATGATTGTCAATAAAGAAATCTACAGATTGACAGTTGTTATTTGGATTGATTTAGTTCATTTTCGAATAAATAGTGTTTGATGTAGGTTGTTCAGTGTTATGGACGAGATATGAGGAGGAGTGGATTGATTTCAAGGGTCATTCGTGTGGTTTTGTATTCGGTTTTTGTTTCGATGTAAACAATAATACTATGTAACACATGTGATTGCAAGCATGATTCCAATGATAATTACAATCAGATTTCTTTTTATATGGTTTAGAAGTGTGTTTATTAGACTTAATAATCAACACTCAAGAACGTTGCACGTTGATAAGGAAAGCAAAAGCTATCGATGCGAGAGAACAGTTGTTGTTTAATGTTTTTGTATAACTAGTTCCCTTTGTATGTTTTTAGTCAAGCATTCATGAATAGTTTGATGCACTAATCTATAGTTGCATAATTCGATTGAAATACAATTCACCGTTATTACTTAGTTATGCTATATGATTTTACTTCTTTTTGATAGGTCACACATTGTGTTTCTTGTTTAACGTATGCTTAATTACATCCCACCACTTTCATTTGATTATCGATTCTTATTAAATGAATAAAAGTAGTTTCTACATCATTTCCAAGTGGTTTACTCACCCTGATTGTCAATAGAAATCTTTGGATTGACAGTTGTTATTTACATTGATTTAGTTCATTTTGGAAAAAAGAGTGTTTGAAGTAAGTTGTATAGTGTTATGGACAAGATTTGAGCATGAGTGTATTGATTTTAAGGATCATTCGTGTGGTTTTGTATTCGGTATTTGTTTAGATGTAACCAATAGATATTATGTAACATATGTGATTGACTAGTTTGATTTCAATAATAATTACAATCAAATATCTTTATATTGGTTTAGGAAAGTGTTTATAAGACTTAGGAATCAAAACTAAAGAACGTTGGACGTTATTAAGGAAAGCGAAAACTACCGATACGAGAACAACTGTTGTTTAATGTTTTCTATAACTAGTTCCCTTTGTATGTATTTAGTTAAGCATTCATGAATAGTTTGATGCACTAATCAATGGTTGCATAATTTTGATTTAAATACAATTCACCATTATTTACTTGGTTTTGCTGCTTTGATTTAACTTCTTTTTGATAGTTCACACATTGTGTTTCTTGTTTAACGTATGATTACTTACATCCCACCACTTGCATTGATTATCGATTCCTATTAAATGAATAAGAGTAGTTTCTTCATCATTTACAAGTGGTTTGCTTTCCCTGATTGTCAATAAAGAAATCTACAGATTGACAGTTGTTATTTGGATGATTTAGTTCATTTTCGAATAAATAGTGTTTGATGTAGGTTGTTCAGTGTTATGGACGAGATATGAGGAGGAATGGATTGATTTCAAGGGTCATTCGTGTGGTTTTGTTTTCGGTTTTTGTTTCGATGTAAACAATAATACTATGTAACACATGTGATTGGCAAGCATGATTCCAATGATAATTACAATCAGATTTCTTTATATTGGTTTAGAAGTGTGTTTATTAGACTTAATAATCAACACTCAAGAACGTTGCACGTTGATAAGGAAAGCAAAAGCTATCGATGCGAGAGAACAATTGTTGTTTAATGTTTTTGTATAACTAGTTCCCTTTGTATGTATTTAGTCAAGCATTCATGAATAGTTTGATGCACTAATCTGTTGTTGCATAATTTCGATTGAAATACAATTCACCGTTATTTACTTAGTTATGCTATATTGATTTTACTTCTTTTTGATAGGTCACACATTGTGTTTCTTGTTTAACGTATGCTTAATTACATCCCACCACTTTCATTTGATTATCGATTCTTATTAAATGAATAAAAGTAGTTTCTACATCATTTACAAGTGGTTTACTCGCCCTGATTGTCAATAAAGAAATCTTTGGATTGACAGTTGTTATTTACATTGATTTAGTTCATTTTGGAAAAAAGAGTGTTTGAAGTAAGTTGTATAGTGTTATGGACAAGATTTGAGCATGAGTGTATTGATTTTAAGGATCATTCGTGTGGTTTTGTATTCGGTATTTGTTTGGATGTAACCAATAGATATTATGTAAATATGTGATTGACTAGTTTGATTTCAATAATAATTACAATCAAATATCTTTATATTGGTTTAGGAAAGTGTTTATTAGACTTAGGAATCAAAACTAAAGAACGTTGGACGTTGTTAAGGAAAGCGAAAACTACCGATACGAGAACAACTGGTGTTTAATGTTTTTCTATAACTAGTTCCCTTTGTATGTATTTAGTTAAGCATTCATGAATAGTTTGATGCACTAATCAATGGTTGCATAATTTCGATTGAAATACAATTCACCGTTATTTACTTGGTTTTGCTGCATTGATTTAACTTCTTTTTGATAGGTCACACATTGTGTTTCTTGTTTAACGTATGATTACTTACATCCCACCACTTGCATTTGATTATCGATTCCTATTAAATGAATAAGAGTAGTTTCTTCATCATTTACAAGTGGTTTGCTTTCCATGATTGTCAATAAAGAAATCTACAGATTGACAGTTGTTATTTGGATTGATTTAGTTCATTTTCGAATTAATAGTGTTTGATGTAGGTTGTTCAGTGTTATGGACGAGATATGAGGAGGAGTGGATTGATTTCAAGGGTCATTCGTGTGGTTTTGTATTCGGTTTTTGTTTTGATGTAAACAATAATACTATGTAACACATGTGATTGGCAAGCATGATTCCAATGATAATTACAATCAGATTTCTTTATATTGGTTTAGAAGTGTGTTTATTAGACTTAATAATCAACACTCAAGAACGTTGCACGTTGATAAGGAAAGCAAAAGCTATCGATGCTAGAACAGTTGTTGTTTAATGTTTTTGTATAACTAGTTCCCTTTGTATGTATATAGTCAAGCATTCATGAATAGTTTGATGCACTAATCTATAGTTGCATAATTTCGATTGAAATACAATTCACCGTTATTTACTTGGTTATGCTATATTGATTTGACTTCTTTTTGATAGGTCACACATTGTGTTTCTTGTTTAACGTATGATTAATTACATCCCACCACTTTCATTTGATTATCGATTCTTATTAAATGAATAAGAGTAGTTTCTACATCATTTACAAGTGGTTTACGCGCCTTGATTGTCAATAAAGAAATCTTTGGATTGACAGTTGTTATTTACATTGATTTAGTTCATTTGGGAAAAAAGAGTGTTTGAAGTAAGTTGTATAGTGTTATGGACAAGATTTGAGAATGAGTGTATTGATTTTAAGAATCATTCGTGTGGTTTTGTATTCGGTATTTGTTTGGATGTAACCAATAGATATTATGTAACATATGCGATTGACTAGTTTGATTTCAATAATAATTACAATCAAATATCTTTATATTGGTTTAGGAAAGTGTTTATTTGACTTAGGAATCAAAACTAAAGAACGTTGGACGTTATTAAGGAAAGCGAAAACTATCGATACGAGAACAACTAGTGTTTAATGTTTTTGTATAACTAGTTCCCTTTGTATGTATTTAGTGAAGCATTCATGAATAGTTTGATGCACTAATCAATGGTTGCATAATTTCGATTGAAATACAATTCATCGTTATTTACTTGGTTTTGCTGCATTGATTTAACTTCTTTTTGATAGGTCACACATTGTGTTTCTTGTTTAACGTATGATTACTTACATCCCACCACTTGCATTTGATTATCGATTCCTATTAAATGAATAAGAGTAGTTTCTTCATCATTTACAAGTGGTTTGCTTTCCATGATTGTCAATAAAGAAATCTACAGATTGACAGTTGTTATTTGGATTGATTTAGTTCATTTTCGAATAAATAGTGTTTGATGTAGGTTGTTCAGTGTTATGGACGAGATATGAGGAGGAGTGGATTGATTTCAAGGGTCATTCGTGTGGTTTTGTATTCGGTTTTTGTTTCGATGTAAACAATAATACTATGTAACACATGTGATTGGCAAGCATGATTCCAATGATAATTACAATCAGATTTCTTTATATTGGTTTAGAAGTGTGTTTATTAGACTTAATAATCAACACTCAAGAACGTTGCACGTTGATAAGGAAAGCAAAAGCTATCGATGCGAGAGAACAGTTGTTGTTTAATGTTTTTGTATAACTAGTTCCCTTTGTATGTTTTTAGTCAAGCATTCATGAATAGTTTGATGCACTAATCTATAGTTGCATAATTTCGATTGAAATACAATTCACCGTTATTTACTTAGTTATGCTATATTGATTTTACTTCTTTTTGATAGGTCACACATTGTGTTTCTTGTTTAACGTATGCTTAATTACATCCCACACTTTCATTGATTATCGATTCTTATTAAATGAATAAAAGTAGTTTCTACATCATTTACAAGTGGTTTACTCACCCTGATTGTCAATAAAGAAATCTTTGGATTGACAGTTGTTATTTACATTGATTTAGTTCATTTTGGAGAAAAGAGTGTTTGAAATAAGTTGTATAGTGTTATGGACAAGATTTGAGCATGAGTGTATTGATTTTAAGGATCATTCGTGTGGTTTTGTATTCGGTATTTGTTTAGATGTAACCAATAGATATTATGTAACATATGTGATTGACTAGTTTGATTTCAATAATAATTACAATCAAATATCTTTATATTGGTTTAGGAAAGTGTTTATTAGACTTAGGAATCAAAACTAAAGAACGTTGGACGTTGTTAAGGAAAGCGAAAACTACCGATACGAGAACAACTGGTGTTTAATGTTTTTCTATAACTAGTTCCCTTTGTATGTATTTAGTTAAGCATTCATGAATAGTTTGATGCACTAATCAATGGTTGCATAATTTTGATTTAAATACAATTCACCATTATTTACTTGGTTTTGCTGCATTGATTTAACTTCTTTTTGATAGTTCACACATTGTGTTTCTTGTTTAACGTATGATTACTTACATCCCACCACTTGCATTTGATTATCGATTCCTATTAAATGAATAAGAGTAGTTTCTTCATCATTTACAAGTGGTTTGCTTTCCCTGATTGTCAATAAAGAAATCTACAGATTGACAGTTGTTATTTGGATTGATTTAGTTCATTTTCGAATAAATAGTGTTTGATGTAGGTTGTTCAGTGTTATGGACGAGATATGAGGAGGAGTGGATTGATTTCAAGGGTCATTCGTGTGGTTTTGTTTTCGGTTTTTGTTTCGATGTAAACAATAATACTATGTAACACATGTGATTGGCAAGCATGATTCCAATGATAATTACAATCAGATTTCTTTATATTGGTTTAAAAGTGTGTTTATTAGACTTAATAATCAAAACTCAAGAACGTTGCACGTTGATAAGGAAAGCAAAAGCTATCGATGCGAGAACAGTTGTTGTTTAATGTTTTTGTATAACTAGTTCCCTTTCTATGTATTTAGTTTAGCATTCATGAATAGTTTGATGCACTAATCTAAAGTTGCAAAATTCCGATTGAAATACAATTAACCGTTATTTACTTGGTTATGCTACATTGATTTGACTTCTTTTTGATAGGTCACACATTGTGTTTCTTGTTTAACGTATGATTAATTACATCCCACCACTTTCATTTGATTATCGATTATTATTAAATGAATAAGAGTAGTTTCTACATCATTTACAAATGGTTTACTTGCCTTGATTGTCAATAAAGAAATCTTTGGATTGACTGTTGTTATTTATATTGATTTAGTTTATTTTGGAACAAAGAGTGTTTGAAGTAAGTTGTATAGTGATATGGACAAGATTTAAGCAGGGGTGTATTGATTTCAAAGATCATTCGTGCGGTTTTGTATTCGGTATTGGTTTGGATATAAACAATAAATACTATGTAACATATGTGGTTGACTAGTATAATTCAAATAATAATTACAATCAAATATCTTTATATTGGTTTAGGAAAGTGTTTATTAGACTTAGGAATAAAAACCATAGAACGTTGGACGTTGTTTAGGAAAGTGAAAACTATCGATACGAGAACAACTGGCGTTTAATGTTTTTGTATGACTAGTTCCCTTTGTATGTATTTAGTTAAGCTTTCATGAATAGTTTGATGCACTAATCTATAGTTGCATAATTTCGATTGAAATACAATTTACCGTTATTTACTTGGTTATGCTACATTGATTTGACTTTTTTTTGATAGGTCACACATTGTGTTTCTTGTTGAACGTAGGATTACTTACATCCCACCACTTTCATTTGATTATCGATTCTTATTAAATGAATAAGAATAGTTTCTTCATCATTTACAAGTGGTTTACTTGCCTTGATTGTCAAAACAGAAATCTATGGATTGACAGTTGTTATTTGGATTGATTTAGTTTATTTTGGAATAAAGAGTGTTTGATGTAGGTTGTTCAGTGTTATGGACGAGATATGAGGAGGAGTGGATTGATTTCAAATTTCATTCGTGTGCTTTTGAATTCGGTTTTGGTTTCGATGTAAACAATAATACTATGTAACATATGTGATTGGCAAGTATGATTCCAATGATAATTACAATTAGATTTCTTTATATTGGTTTAAAAGTGTGTTTATTAGACTTAATAATCAAAACTCAAGAACGTTGCACGTTGATAAGGAAAGCAAAAGCTATCGATGCGAGAACAGTTGTTGTTTAATGTTTTTGTATAACTAGTTCCCTTTGTATGTATTTAGTTTAGCATTCATGAATAGTTTGATGCACTAATCTAAAGTTGCAAAATTCCGATTGAAATACAATTAACCGTTATTTACTTGGTTATGCTACATTGATTTGACTTCTTTTTGATTGGTCACACATTGTGTTTCTTGTTTAACGTATGATTAATTACATCCCACCATTTTCATTTGATTATCGATTCTTATTAAATGAATAAGAGTAGTTTCTACATCATTTACAAGTGGTTTACTTGCCTTGATTGTCAATAAAGAAATCTTTGGATTGACTGTTGTTATTTATATTGATTTAGTTCATTTTGGAACAAAGAGTGTTTGAAGTAAGTTGTATAGTGATATGGACAAGATTTGAGTAGGGGTGTATAGATTTCAAGGATCATTCGTGTGGTTTTGTATTCGGTATTGGTTTGGATATAAACAATAAATACTATGTAACATATGTGGTTGACTAGTATAATTCAAATAATAATTACAATCAAATATCTTTATATTGGTTTAGGAAAGTGTTTATTAGACTTAGGAATAAAAACTAAAGAACGTTGGATGTTGTTTAGGAAAGTGAAAACTATCGATATGAGAACAACTGGCGTTTAATGTTTTTGTATGACTAGTTCCCTTTGTATGTATTTAGTTAAGCATTCATGAATAGTTTGATGCACTAATCTATAGTTGCACAATTTCGATTGAAATACAATTTACCGTTATTTACTTGGTTATGCTACATTGATTTGACTTCTTTTTGATAAGTCACACATTGTGTTTCTTGTTGAACGTATGATTACTTACATCCCACCGATTTCATTTGATTATCGATTCTTATTAAATGAATAAGAATAGTTTCTTAATCATTTACAAGTGGTTTACTTGCCTTGATTGTCAAAACAGAAATCTATGGATTGACAGTTGTTATTTGGATTGATTTAGTTTATTTTGGAATAAAGAGTGTTTGATGTAGGTTGTTCAGTGTTATGGACGAGATATGAGGAGGAGTGGATTGATTTCAAGGTTCATTCGTGTGCTTTTGAATTCGGTTTTGGTTTCGATGTAAACAATAATACTATGTAACATATGTGATTGGCAAGTATGATTCCAATGATAATTACAATTAGATTTCTTTATATTGGTTTAAAAGTGTGTTTATTAGACTTAATAATCAAAACTCAAGAACGTTGCACGTTGATAAGGAAAGCAAAAGCTATCGATGCGAGAACAGTTGTTGTTTAATGTTTTTGTATAACTAGTTCCCTTTGTATGTATTTAGTTTAGCATTCATGAATAGTTTGATGCACTAATCTAAAGTTGCAAAATTCCGATTGAAATACAATTAACCGTTATTTACTTGGTTATGCTACATTGATTTGACTTCTTTTTGATAGGTCACACATTGTGTTTCTTGTTTAACGTATGATTAATTACATCCCACCACTTTCATTTGATTATCGATTATTATTAAATGAATAAGAGTAGTTTGTACATCATTTACAAATGGTTTACTTGCCTTGATTGTCAATAAAGAAATCTTTGGATTGACTGTTGTTATTTATATTGATTTAGTTCATTTTGGAACAAAGAGTGTTTGAAGTAAGTTGTATAGTGATATGGACAAGATTTGAGCAGGGGTGTATTGATTTCAAGGATCATTCGTGTGGTTTTGTATTCGGTATTGGTTTGGATATAAACAATAAATACTATGTAACATATGTGGTTGACTAGTATAATTCAAATAATAATTACAATCAAATATCTTTATATTGGTTTAGGAAAGTGTTTATTAGACTTAGGAATCAAAACTAAAGAACGTTGGATGTTGTTTAGGAAAGTGAAAACTATCGATACGAGAACAACTGGCGTTTAATGTTTTTGTATGACTAGTTCCCTTTGTATGTATTTAGTTAAGCATTCATGAATAGTTTGATGCACTAATCTATAGTTGCATAATTTCGATTGAAATACAATTTACCGTTATTTACTTGGTTATGCTACATTGATTTGACTTTTTTTTGATAGGTCACACATTGTGTTTCTTGTTGAACGTAGGATTACTTACATCCCACCACTTTCATTTGATTATCGATTCTTATTAAATGAATAAGAATAGTTTCTTCATCATTTACAAGTGGTTTACTTGCCTTGATTGTCAAAACAGAAATCTATGGATTGACAGTTGTTATTTGGATTGATTTAGTTTATTTTGGAATAAAGAGTGTTTGATGTAGGTTGTTCAGTGTTATGGACGAGATATGAGGAGGAGTGGATTGATTTCAAGGTTCATTCGTGTGCTTTTGAATTCGGTTTTGGTTTCGATGTAAACAATAATACTATGTAACATATGTGATTGGCAAGTATGATTCCAATGATAATTACAATTAGATTTCTTTATATTGGTTTAAAAGTGTGTTTATTAGACTTAATAATCAAAACTCAAGAACGTTGCACGTTGATAAGGAAAGCAAAGCTATCGATGCGAGAACAGTTGTTGTTTAATGTTTTTGTATAACTAGTTCCCTTTGTATGTATTTAGTTTAGCATTCATGAATAGTTTGATGCACTAATCTAAAGTTGCAAAATTCCGATTGAAATACAATTAACCGTTATTTACTTGGTTATGCTACATTGATTTGACTTCTTTTTGATAGGTCACACATTGTGTTTATTGTTTAACGTATGATTAATTACATCCCACCACTTTCATTTGATTATCGATTATTATTAAGTGAATAAGAGTAGTTTCTACATCATTTACAAATGGTTTACTTGCCTTGATTGTCAATAAAGAAATCTTTGGATTGACTGTTGTTATTTATATTGATTTAGTTCATTTTGGAACAAAGAGTGTTTGAAGTAAGTTGTATAGTGATATGGACAAGATTTGAGCAGGGGTGTATTGATTTCAAGGATCATTCGTGTGGTTTTGTATTCGGTATTGGTTTGGATATAAACAATAAATACTAGGTAACATATGTGGTTGACTAGTATAATTCAAATAATAATTACAATCAAATATCTTTATATTGGTTTAGGAAAGTGTTTATTAGACTTAGGAATAAAAACTAAAGAACGTTGGAAGTTGTTTAATACACTTAAAAACTTTAAAAAACAATAATTTAATACCAAATAACACTACCTAATAAAATTATACTACTCATAACCTACTTTAATTAATAAAATACCAAAAGAAAATTTAAATAAACCCCCCAACCACCCATTAATTCGGCCACCTTCCTATCTCCCAATCACCATCCCCTTGAAACCCCCAAAACCACCTACACACTTCACTCTCCCCTCATTTCCCCATACATGCAAAAACTCCCAACATCATTTCTCTCTCTCTCTTCCATGAAATCAGCCATCTCCCTCCCAAAATCTACAGATCTTCTTCATTTTAGCCTCAATAATCGAAGAACAACACCATTCCAACATCAACCAAGTGCAAAACGAGCTTGAAAGTGACATTTGGTGAGTTTTCAAGCAAGGTTCTTGCAAGAATAGGAGGTTACAGCCCAAGCTCGAGATTCAAAAGCCATTTCACTCTTCAAATCTTCTCTAAAACATGGAGCATCTAGAGTGTAAGCATCAAGGTACCCGAATGAGGCTATATCTTGTGTTTTTCTTCACTTTTCTCTCAAAAATCTTACCTTTCTTGTTCAAAACAGAAACTTGCTGCTACCTTACTGTTTTTGAAGGACTCTCAAATTCACAAGAAGGTATATGTTAACAATAATCATGAATCAAGGGTTGGTGCACCCGATTTCACCTTGAAAACCCTCTTTTTCATGGGTTTAGCACCAAAAGCCACCTGTTTTGAAAAGCCTTTCAGCCCATGTTAAAAACCTGCTCAAAAACAGTTTATGAACACCATAATAATCTGGTTTAAAAGTTACATAATGGTTTGGTGATGATTATGCTCAAAATATATCGATTACACATGTGTAAATGGTGATTAACACCCTCTAAAAGCATCAATGGTGACTTGTATGTATAAATCCGTGAGTTCAAGTTTTGTTCCAGTAGTTTGATGATATTAAACCTGTAAAATTCGTGACTTGGGGTAAACATTATGAAAAGCATGGTAAAATGATCTAAATGAGGTACATCTAGGACCCGAAAAATGGTAAAATTGGAAGTTATTGGTTAAACTTAACAAATATCAAAATTTATAATTTCCAGGTCCTAAAATATATATTTTAGTGTTAAAAACCGGATTTGGTGATTTATTGGGTTAAATTGTAATTTTTATAAATTTAATTAGCAAAATAGACCTAAACCGGGAGATTTTGGAGAAAAATTCTAAAAATTGTGTAACAAGTATAAAATCATGGAATTAATGAAATTTCAGTAACTTAGAGACCTCAAGGTGGTAATTTGGTAAAAGTTTGAAGAAAAATCAACTTAGAATGTTCGGTTTCGGGTAAAAATGAGTTTACCAACGAATTCTTACAAACCAAAGCTTTTGGCTATAATGACTCAAAACCCCATTTAAAACAGATTACAAAGTTTATTAGAAGCCTATAAAAAGTAATACATAAGTCTTATGGGTTAAAATTAAAAGATTTAAAACTAGACGTTAAATTGTTGGTTTAACCGTAACCGGTAACTAGTATCATGTATTTTAAAACTCTCCAATTAAAATACTGAAAAGTTGAGTTAAAATAGGCAATTTATAACATTTAAAAACTTATGGAAATTTTTAAGGGCCATAATGAGTCATGAAATGGAAATCAAACTTTTGGGTAAAAACTGTAAATTGTGAAACTTGAGGGACTAAAGTGCAAATTCTGCAATTTCATCATAAATTGACCAACCTATGACTAAAATTACTTGGTAAAATTATCATCACCTTATCAACTGATTTAAATCATAAAAAACTTGTCATTTACATAAAGAAAGTCAACTTACCTAAAAAAAACTTTTTAACGCGATAGTTAAAGAACCAAAGTTAGTTGAACTTTTAACCATAAATTAACCTATTTACTCTTATAATAACCATAGATCATTTAGCTTATTACTCGAATCATGATGATAGGGTGCTAGGAATTGAATCTTTCTTTGCTCAAGGAATCGTTGACTTAACCCTAAGGTGAGTTCTAGTGTTCCCTTTTTACTACTATTTTGGGATGAAACATGCTATGCCTACTTTGAAATCATTTATGTGCTATGATACTTGTATGTTGTGGTTAATATTGAACCTGTTCTTAATTGTATCATAATCATTAATTCTTGTGTGAACCGTTTGTTCTATATGGGTAGATCTACTTGGGGAATCCCCCACACACAGTGCCTTCCCTCATGAATGGGAAGGGTACCACACTAAGATCCTGCGGGGTCGTTTGTGTCATGTGACAGGTATTATAAGATACTAAGGTGGACCATCCAGCAGGTATGGTTCACTGTTTGAGACTCAGTTATCCCTATGGGTTAACCGGTACTAACACAAGTTTAGAAGAGGCTAGCGGGGACTGAGTGCAGGTTTGATTGTGATCCCACAACAGTGATACTTATGATTTCAAAATTAACTTATGGATTCTAAGGAGTCCTTTTGTTTTTAAACTTTAAGCACTTGAATTCACCAACTTTTTAGTTGACACAAAATCTTTTGAGCATGTTTTAGGTAATCCTTGATGAGAGCTTGGAATAGTTGGAGGAAACTCTTTGGATGACCTAGTTCTGTGACCACCACATGGCATTAATTAGTTTGAATCTATCAATGGACAATTTGTTTGGATGTTTGTTGAACTTATGAATTTACTTTAATTTGGATTAAGTCTGTTATGACCCGACTTTTGACTATTGTATTTGGATTGTTAAAACTTTTAATGTAATGCCATGTGATTTCTCTCCTTGTGTGCTCTTTTGATGGTTAGTTTCCGCTGCCATATGTGTTGCCAGTCTGTGACGTTCCACCCTACTTGGGCCCGGGGTGTGACAGATTGGTATCAGAGCCACAGGTTGTAGAGAAATTGGGAATACCTTAGTAGACCCTAGGCTACAACCCTGATTCCTTAGGACTATCCTTGTTTGGAACGTGTCGGAGTAAGCGGGTTGGGTAAATTGATGATTACACTTGATCAACGTAATCATGAATTTACCGAACGCGTGAGTTCCGGCCTGGACCCCTAGGTGATGTTAAACTCTGTATTTTGGGTTGATGATTCAAGAAAATTTCTTTTGTGTGGTCTAAAATTTTAAAAGTGACTTTCATGCCTGTTATATCGAGATACTGCAAATTTTTAATGCTACTGATTACTGATACTACTGATTATTGACACTACTACCATCACTGCTATAGATACTACTATTATTACTATCATTTTCATGAGCTATGAGAAACCAATTTACTCATGAAAATCTTACAGGATTTCAAGATCATGGCTGAAGAAGAAGTGGCAGTGATGATGTGGGAAACATCTGAATGTGTGCAAGAAACTATTGAACTATTTGAGAAACTATTTTATCTGTTTCAGACACTATTATTATTATGGGGGTGATGGCACCTTCCAATTTGTGAAACTATGACACTTTTACTATTTTGTTTGGATGTGGTTGCATTTATCTAATTATGAACTTTTGCTTATGATGATATCTTTTGTAGGATGATTTTGAATGGAATTATGTGATACTATGTAGCATGAATTTAATTTTGTTGTCTTGTGATATAAAATTCATTCCATTAATTGAATGAAGCATCTATGAATGTCATTAAATGTGTTATAAAAATCCTTATGTCCTTGGTATAGTGGCTATTAAGAGTAAAATCAGTTGTTATGAGATACTTGAAACCAAATTATGAGATGCTAAACAAGTTTATCTAAGATGACACCAAATGCCATTCCAACCATCATCGCCCAGATCAACGCTGATCGAGGAAATGCAACCGGGAATGGTGGACCCGGGAAAGATGAAGTCAACAATGATGACACTGAGGAGATAAGGAATGGGTGTTCCTACAAAACCTTCATGGCATGCAAACCAAAGGACTTCTATGGCACTGAGAGTGCGATCGAGACCTACCGGTGGCTGGATGAGATGGAAGCTATGTTGGACATCAGTGAGTGCAAAACCAAGCACATGGTAAGGTTTGCTTCTCAATCACTCAAAGGATCAGCACTAGAGTGGTGGAGAACTATCGTTCAGCCTTGTGGAAGGAATGCCGTAGGAAGAATGAACTGGTCCGAATTCAGAGAGCTAATGACCAACAAATACTGTCCAATCAATCAGCTTGAGAAGCTAGAATCTGAATTTCTGAGCTTGGAAATGAAAGGCCCAAACTACACGGAGTACATCAACCGTTTTCTGGCTCTATCTTGATTGGTGCCACATCTAGTGACACCGGAAGCCAAAGGTGTAGCCCGTTTCATCTGGGGATTACATCCCAGGGTTAGAGGCATGGTTTGATCTTCAAGGCCCGCAACCTTACAAGCTGCAGTTGATTTCACGAGTAGCTTGACAGATGACTTGGTTAGAGCTGGATGGACAGAAAATGTGAAGGTAGAAGACAAGAAGAAGGTAACGGGTGAGAAAAGGAAGTGGTTTGATGTTAAGAAGACGATGGGTAACCGTGGTATTTCAAGCAAGAGAACCAGTAAAGGAGCAAGGCGTGATGATCATGGTGGAAGGGCTCGAAAACTATACTTAGGCACAAGCCCCTTTTGCAACAAGTGCAAACTACACCACCAAGTAGATTGCAACCCAATGCCTTGTTTCAGGTGTAAAAGAACTGGTCATTTGATTAAGGATTGTACGTATGAACTGGGTAAGCAATGCTATGAATGTGGAGATCCAGGACATATGAGGAACAAGTGCCCTAAATTAGCAAGGGACAAGGATGCCAAACCCAACAAACCCAAGGGAAGAGCGTTCGTGATGGATCCGAACGGTGCTCGTAAGGAACCCGATGTGGTCAATGGTGCGTTTCTCATAAACCACCATCCTTCTACTATTCTATTTGATACTGGAGCGACAGGTAGTTTTGTTTCTACTACCTTTAGGCCTTTGATTGATTTGAAAGCTTGCACTTTAGCCGATGCCTATACTGTAGAGTTAGCCGACGGTAATATAATAGAATCTAATAAAATCATCAAAGGTTGCTCAATGGAACTAGAGGGTAATTTATTTAAGATAGACTTGATGCCTATAACGCTAGGAGGTTTTGATGTAGTCGTTGGGATGGATTGGTTAGCCAAAAATAGGGCTAAAATCGTGTGTGATGAACGATTACTTAAAATACCTTTAAGCGATGGGAAAATGTTAGTTGTTCATGGTGAAAGAAGTAACGCGCTATATCCTATGATATCCCACCTAAAGGCTACCAAGAGTCTCATGAAAGGATGCTCAGCTTTCATAGTCTATGTGATGTAGGCGAAAGAGGAGAAGAAGATTTAAGATATACCGGTGGTTTCTAAATATCCGGAAGTATTTCCCGAAGATCTACCGGGACTCCCTCCAACCCGGCAAGTTGAGTTCCAAATAGATTTATTGCCTGGAGCTGCACCACTGGCTAAGGCACCATACCGACTCGCCCCACCCGAGATGAAAGAGCTAATGTTACAAATCCAAGAGTTACTTGACAAGGGATTTATATGACCAAGTGTTTCTCCATGGGGTGCCCCGATGCTATTTGTGAAAAAGAAGGATGGAACCCTGCGTATGTGTATTGATTACCGGGAATTGAACAAGCTGACAATAAAGAATCGATATCCTCTTCCGAGAATTGATGATCTATTCGATCAACTACAAGGAGCTAGTTATTTTTCCAAGATAGATTTAAGATCGGGATACCATCAACTGAAGATAAGAGAAGAAGACATACCCAAAACAGCCTTTAGAACTAGATATGGACACTATGAGTACCTAGTCATGCCCTTTGGACTGACTAATGCACCAGCGGTGTTTATGGATCTCATGAACCGAGTATGTCGCCCATATCTAGAAAAGTTTGTGATTGTGTTTATTGATGATATCTTGATCTACTCCCGTAGCAAGAAAGAGCATGAGAAGCATCTTAGACTGATTCTTGAGTTGCTCAAAAATGAGCAGCTATATGCCAAATTCTCCAAATGCGAATTTTGGATGCGTGAAATCCAATTTCTAGGGCGTGTAGTGAATAAAGATGGGATTCAAGTGGACCCCTCAAAAGTAGAGGCTATCAAGAATTGAAAGATTCCTGAAACTCCTACCGAGATAAGACAATTCCTTGGTTTGGCTGGATACTACAGGAGGTTCATCAAAGACTTCTCGTGAATAGTGCAGCCGTTAACTGCTTTGACTAAGAAGAATACAGCCTTTGTATGGGAACAAGAACAAAACAAAGCATTTGAAATGCTCAAGGAGAAACTGTGTAGTGCACCTATCCTCGCCCTACCTGAAGGAGTTGAGGATTTCATAGTCTATTGTGACGCCTCGCGTCAGGGACTAGGATGCGTGCTAATGCAACGAGACAAGGTGATTGCTTATGCATCCAGACTGTTGAATGAGCATGAAAGGAACTACACGACTCATGATCTGGAATTGGGTGCCGTGGTGTTCGCACTCAAAATATGGAGGCACTATCTCTATGGCACCAAGTGCATTATCTATACTGATCATAGAAGCTTGCAACACATCTTGATCAGAAGATGTTATGAACAGCGTGCAGAGAAGAGCTTGAGCTATTGAATGATTACGAATGTGAAATCCGCTACCACCCCGCCAAGGCAAATGTAGTGGCAGATGCCTTGAGTAGAAAGGAAAGGGAAAAACCCCTTAGTGTCCGTGCCTTAAGGATGAGTGTGTATACCAGCCTTATTGCTAGATTAAAAGAAGCTCAAGGTGAAGCACTAAAGGAGGATAAGCTAGCTGAGGAGATGTTAATAGGAATGGAAAAGCGTTTAGAGTTGAGCAACGATGGTTTATACAAGTGTGAAGGAAGAACGTGGGTACCAAAGTATGGAGGGATTAGAGAGATAATCCTAGATGAAGCTCACAAATCTAGATACTCGATTCACCCAGGAAGTGATAAAATGTATCAAGACTTGAAAGCACTTTTCTGGTGGCCTGGAATCAAGAAATCAATCGCCACCTATGTTGGGAAAGTGTCTGACGTGCGCAATGGTAAAAGCTGAAAATTAAAAGCCGTCAGGAACCTTGCAACAGCCCAAAATTCCAGAGTGAAAATGGGATAACATCACAATGGATTTCGTTACGAAGTTACCAAAAACCTTCAGAGACATGATGCCATTTGGGTAATAGTGGATAGGCTTACCAAATCTGCCCATTTCTTGCCAATTCGAGAGGACTACGACTTGTCAAAGTTAGCCCAACTTTACATCGATGAAATAGTGACCAAACATGGAGTGCCACTATCGATTATCTTAGACCGTGATAGTCGCTTCACTTCTCGTTTTTGGAGATCACTCCAGCAGGCTTTGGGGACCCGTCTGGATTTAAACACTGCATACCACCCTCAAACCGACGGACAAAGTGAAAGAACCATTCAAACTTTGGAAGATATGTTAAGAGCTTGCGTGATTGACTTCGGTGGGAACTGGGACAACCATCTTCCTCTAGTAGAGTTTTCCTACAATAATAGTTACCACGCAAGTATAAAAGCAGCCCCGTATGAAGCCCTATATGGTAGGAAATGTCGATCGCCGTTAAGTTGGAATGAGGTTGGTGACAGCCAAGTGATGGGACCCGACATCATGATGGAGACCACAGACAAAATATTTAAAATCAAAGAGCGTCTAAGAGCAGCCAGAGATCGTCAGCAGAAATACGCTGACAAAAGGCGAAAACCCTTGGAATTCCAGGTAGGTGATAGAGTGATGCTAAAGGTCGCACCATGAAAGGGAGCCGTAAGGTTTGGTAAGAAAGGCAATCTAAGCCCAAGATACATTGGACCATTTGAAATACTTGCTAGAATTGGCCCAGTGGCTTATCAATTAAAACTACCTCAAGAGTTAAGCTACATACATGACACATTCCATGTGTCTAACTTGAAGAAGTATTTGGTAGACAAAGCCCTGGAGCTGCCTTTAAAGGAAGCTAGAATTAATAACAAGTTGAATTTTGTGGAAGAACCTGTTGAGATCACTGACCGATTGGTCAAGAAACTCAGACGAAGTCGTATACCCAAGGTTAAAGTAAGATAGAATTCCAGGCGAGGACCTGAATTCACTTGAGAATGAGAAGATGAGATGAGAAAAGATTATCCGCACCTCTTCAAACCCACCCATTCTGAATCTAATCGAAGCTAAAATTTCGGGACGAAATTTCCTAAACGGTGGGAGAATGTAACAACCAACTCCTAGGTCCAACCCTAACCCTAAATTTAATTTAACATTATTTTATTCATAGTATTATTATTATTATTATTATTTTTACATGATTATTTGATTACATGCTTGATTGCCTTAGATGATACCTTTATGCCTTGCCTTAGTCTAGAAATTATTAGGTGATCCTTGAAAAATATTAATTAGGTGATGAAATTTAATTTAAAGTAGAATAATTCATATGTGTTAAAAATACATCAAATTTTCGGCCATCATTTTATATATATTTATTATACACTTAAAAACTTTAAAAAAACAATAATTTAATACCAAATAACACTACCTAATAAAATTATACTACTCATAACCTACTTTAATTAATAAAATACCAAAAGAAAATTTAAATAAACCCCCCAACCACCCATTAATTCGGCCACCTTCCTATCCCCCAATCACCATCCCCTTGAAACCCCCAAAACCACCTACACACTTCACTCTCCCTCATTTCCCCATACATGCAAAAACTCCCAACATCATTTCTCTCTCTCTCTTCCACGAAAATCAGCCATCTCCCTCCCAAAATCTACAGATCTTCTTCATTTTAGCCTCAATAATCGAAGAACAACACCATTCCAACATCAACCAAGTGCAAAACGAGCTTGAAAGTGACATTTGGTGAGTTTTCAAGCAAGGTTCTTGCAAGAATAGGAGGTTACAGCCCAAGCTCGAGATTCAAAAGCCATTTCACTCTTCAAATCTTCTCTAAAACATGGAGCATCTAGAGTGTAAGCATCAAGGTACCCGAATGAGGCTATATCTTGTGTTTTTCTTCACTTTTCTCTCAAAAATCTTACCTTTCTTGTTCAAAACAGAAACTTGCTGCTACCATACTGTTTTTGAAGGACTCTCAACTTCACAAGAAGGTATATGTTAACAATAATCATGAATCAAGGGTTGGTGCACCCGATTTCACCTTGAAAACCCTCTTTTTCATGGGTTTACCACCAAAAGCCACCTGTTTTGAAAAGCCTTTCAGCCCATGTTAAAAACCTGCTCAAAAACAGTTTATGAACACCATAATAATCTGGTTTAAAAGTTACATAATGGTTTGGTGATGATTATGCTCAAAATATATCGATTACACATGTGTAAATGGTGATTAACACCCTCTAAAAGCATCAATGGTGACTTGTATGTATAAATCCGTGAGTTCAAGTTTTGTTCTAGTAGTTTGATAATATTAAACCTGTAAAATTCGTGACTTGAGGTAAACATTATGAAAAGCATGGTAAAATGATCTAAATGAGGTAAATCTAGGACCCGAAAAATGGTAAAATTGGAAGTTATTGGTTAAACTTAACAAATATCAAAATTTATAATTTCCAGGTCCTAAAATATATATTTTAGTATTAAAAACCAGATTTGGTGATTTATTGGGTTAAATTGTAATTTTTATAAATTTAATTAGCAAAATAGACCTAAACCGGGAGATTTTGGAGAAAAATTCTAAAAATTGTGTAACAAGTATAAAATCATGGAATTAATGAAATTTCAGTAACTTAGAGACCTCAAGGCGGTAATTTGGTAAAAAGTTTGAAGAAAAATCAACTTAGAATGTTCGGTTTCGGGTAAAAATGAGTTTACCAACGAATTCTTACAAACCAAAGCTTTTGGCTATAATGACTCAAAAACCGCATTTAAAACAGATTACAAAGTTTATTAGAAGCCTTTAAAAAGTAATACATAAGTCTTATGGGTTAAAAATTAAAAGATTTAAAACTAGACGTTAAATTGTTGGTTTAACCGTAACCGGTAACTAGTATCATGTATTTTAAAACTCTCCAATTAAAATACTGAAAATTTGAGTTAAAATAGGCAATTTATAACATTTAAAAACTTATGGAAATTTTTAAGGGCCATAATGAGTCATGAAATGGTGGAAATCAAACTTTTGGGTAAAAACTGTAAATTGTGAAACTTGAGGGACTAAAGTGCAAATTCTGCAATTTCATCATAAATTGACCAACCTATGACTAAAATTACTTGGTAAACTTATCATCACCTTATCAAACTGATTTAAATCATAAAAAACTTGTCATTTACATAAAGAAAGTCAACTTACCTAAAAAGAAAACTTTTTAACGCGATAGTTAAAGAACCAAAGTTAGTTGAACTTTTAACCATAAATTAACCTATTTACTCTTATAATAACCATAGATCATTTAGCTTATTACTCGAATCATGATGATAGGGTGCTAGGAATTGAATCTTTCTTTGCTCAAGGAATCGTTGACTTAACCCTAAGGTGAGTTCTAGTGTTCCCTTTTTACTACTATTTTGGGATGAAACATGCTATGCCTACTTTGAAATCATTTATGTACTATGATACTTGTATGTTGTGGTTAATATTGAACCTGTTCTTAATTGTATCATAATCATTAATTCTTGTGTGAACCGTTTGTTCTATATGGGTAGATCTACTTGGGGAATCCCCCACACACAGTGCCTTCCCTCATGAATGGGAAGGGTACCACACTAAGATCCTACGGGGTCGTTTGTGTCATGTGACAGGTATTATAAGATACTAAGGTGGACCATCCAGCAGGTATGGTTCACTGTTTGAGACTCAGTTATCCCTATGGGTTAACCGGTACTAACACAAGTTTAGAAGAGGCTAGCCGGGACTGAGTGCAGGGTTGATTGTGATCCCAGAACAGTGATACTTATGATTTCAAAATTAACTTATGGATTCTAAGGAGTCCTTTTGTTTTTAAACTTTAAGCACTTGAATTCACCAACTTTTTAGTTGACACAAAATCTTTTGAGCATGTTTCAGGTAATCCTTGATGAGAGCTTGGAATAGTTGGAGGAAACTCTTTGGATGACCTAGTTCTGTGACCACCACATGGCATTAATTAGTTTGAATCTATCAATGGACAATTTGTTTGGATGTTTGTTGAACTTATGAATTTACTTTAATTGGATTAAGTCTGTTATGACCCGACTTTTGACTATTGTATTTGGATTGTTAAAACTTTTAATGTAATGCCATGTGATTTCTCTCCTTGTGTGCTCTTTTGATGGTTAGTTTCCGCTGCCATATGTGTTGCCAGTCTGTGACGTTCCACCCTACTTGGGCCCGGGGTGTGACAGATTGGTATCAGAGCCACAGGTTGTAGAGAAATTGGGAATACCTTGCCTTGATTGTCAAAACAGAAATCTATGGATTGACAGTTGTTATTTGGATTGATTTAGTTTATTTTGGAATAAAGAGTGTTTGATGTAGGTTGTTCAGTGTTATGGACGAGATATGAGGAGGAGTGGATTGATTTCAAGGTTCATTCGTGTGCTTTTGAATTCGGTTTTGGTTTCGATGTAAACAATAATACTATGTAACATATGTGATTGGCAAGTATGATTCCAATGATAATTACAATTAGATTTCTTTATATTGTTTAAAAGTGTGTTTATTAGACTTAATAATCAAAACTCAAGAACGTTGCACGTTGATAAGGAAAGCAAAGCTATCGATGCGAGAACAGTTGTTGTTTAATGTTTTTGTATAACTAGTTCCCTTTGTATGTATTTAGTTTAGCATTCATGAATAGTTTGATGCACTAATCTAAAGTTGCAAAATTCCGATTGAAATACAATTAACCGTTATTTACTTGGTTATGCTACATTGATTTGACTTCTTTTTGATAGGTCACACATTGTGTTTCTTGTTCAACGTATGATTAATTACATCCCACCACTTTCATTTGATTATCGATTCTTATTAAAAGAATAAGAGTAGTTTCTACATCAGTTACAAGTGGTTTACTTGCCTTGATTGTCAATAAAGAAATCTTTGGATTGACTGTTGTTATTTATATTGATTTAGTTCATTTTGGAACAAAGAGTGTTTGAAGTAAGTTGTATAGTGATATGGACAAGATTTGAGCAGGGGTGTATTGATTTCAAGGATCATTCGTGTGGTTTTGTATTCGGTATTGTTTGGATATAAACAATAGATACTATGTAACATATGTAATTGACTAGTATGATTCCAATAATAATTACAATCAAATATCTTTATATTGGTTTAGGAAAGTGTTTATTAGACTTAGGAATCAAAACTAAAGAACGTTGTACGTTGTTTAGGAAAGCGAAAACTATCGATACGAGAACAACTGGCGTTTAATGTTTTTGTATAACTAGTTCCCTTTGTATGTATTTAGTTAAGCATTCATGAATAGTTTGAAGCACTAATCTATAGTTGCATAATTTCGATTGAAATACAATTCACCGTTATTTACTTGGTTATGCTACATTGATTTGACTTCTTTTTGATAGGTCACACATTGTGTTTCTTGTTTAACGTATGATTACTTACATCCCACGACTTTCATTTGATTATCGATTCTTATTAAATAAATAAGAGTAGTTTCTTCATCATTTACCAGTGGTTTGCTTGCCTTGATTGTCAAAAAAGAAATCTATGGATTGACAGTTGTTATTTTGATTAATTTAGTTCATTTTCGAATAAATAGTGTTTGATGTAGGTTGTTCAGTGTTATGGACGAGATATGAGGAGGAGTGGATTGATTTCAAGGTTCATTCGTGTGCTTTTGTATTCGGTTTTGGTTTCGATGTAAACAATAATACTATGTAACATATGTGATTGGCAAGTATGATTCCAATAATAATTACAATTAGATTTCTTTATATTGGTTTAGAAGTGTGTTTATTATACTTAATAATCAAAACTCAAGAACGTTGCACGTTGATAAGGAAAGCAAAAGCTATCGATGCGAGAATAGTTGTTGTTTAATGTTTTTGTATAACTAGTTCCCTTTGTATGTATTTAGTTAAGCATTCATGAATAGTTTGATGCACTAATCTATAGTTGCAAAATTTCGATTGAAATACAATTAACCGTTATTTACTTGGTTATGCTACATTGATTTGACTTCTTTTTGATATGTCACACATTGTGTTTCTTGTTTAACGTATAATTAATTACATCCCACCACTTTTATTTGATTATCGATTCTTATTCAATGAATAAGAGTAGTTTCTACATCATTTACAAGTGGTTTACTTGCCTTGATTGTCAATAAAGAAACCTTTGGATTGACAGTTGTTATTTATATTGATTTAGTTCATTTTGGAACAAAGAGTGTTTAAAGTAAGTTGTATAGTGATATGGACAAGATTTGAGCAGGAGTGTATTGATTTCAAGGATCATTCGTGTGGTTTTGTATTCGGTATTGGTTTGGATATAAACAATAGATACTATGTAACATATGTGATTGACTAGTATGATTCCAATAATAATTACAATCAAATATCTTTATATTGGTTTAGGAAAGTGTTTATTGGACTTAGGAATCAAAACTAAAGATCGTTGGACGTTGTTTAGGAAAGCGAAAACTATCGATACGAGAACTACTGGCGTTTAATGCTTTTGTATAACTAGTTCCCTTTGTATGTATTTAGTTAAGGATTCATGAATAGTTAGATGCACTAATCTATAGTTGCATAATTTCGATTGAAATACAATTCACCGTTATTTACTTGGTTATGCTACATTGATTTGGCTTCTTTTTGATAGGTCACACATTGTGTTTCTTGTTTAAGATATGATTACTTACATCCCACCACTTCCATTTGGTTATCGATTCTTATTAAATAAATAAGAGTACTTTCTACATCATTTACAAGTGGTTTACTAGCCTTGATTGTCAATAAAGAAATCTATGGATTGACAGCTGTTATTTGGATTGATTTAGTTCATTTTGGAATAAAGAGTGTTTGATGTAGGTTGTTCAGTGTTATGGACGAGATATGAGGAGGAATGGATTGATTTCAAGGTTCATTCGTGTGCTTTTGTATTCGGTTTTGGTTCCGATGTAAACAATAATACTATGTAACATATGTGATTGGCAAGTATGATTCCAATAATAATTACAATTAGATTTCTTTATATTGGTTTAGAAGTGTGTTTATTATACTTAATAATCAAAACTCAAGAACGTTGCACGTTGATAAGGAAAGCAAAAGCTATCGATGCGAGAACAGTTGTTGTTTAATGTTTTTGTACAACTAGTTCCCTTTGTATGTATTTAGTTAAGCATTCATGAATAGTTTGATGCACTAATCTAAAGTTGCAAAATTCCGATTGAAATACAATTAACCGTTATTTACTTGGTTATGCTATATTGATTTGACTTCTTTTTGATAGGTCACACATTGTCTTTCTTGTTTAACGTATCATTAATTACATCCCACCACTTTCATTTGATTATCGATTCTTATTAAATGAATAAGAGTAGTTTCTACATCATTTACAAGTGGTTTACTTGCCTTGATTGTCAATAAAGAAATCTTTGGATTGACAGTTGTTATTTACATTGATTTAGTTTATTTTGGAACAAAGAGTGTTTGAAGTAAGTTGAATAGTGATATGGACAAGATTTGAGCAGGGGTGTATTAATTTCAAGGATCATTCGTGTGGTTTTGTATTCGGTATTGGTTTGGATATAAACAATAGATACTATGTAACATATGTAATTGACTAGTATAATTCCAATAATAATTACAATCAAATATCTTTATATTGGTTTAGGAAAGTGTTCATTAGACTTAGGAATCAAAACTAAAGAACGATGTACGTTGTTTAGGAAAGCGAAAACTATCGATACGAGAACAACTGGCGTTTAATGTTTTTGTATAACTAGTTCCCTTTGTATGTATTCAGTTAAGCATTCATGAATAGTTTGATGCACTAATCTATAGTTGCATAATTTCGATTGAAATACAATTCATCGTTATTTACTTGGTTATGCTACATTGATTTGACTTCTTTTTCATAGGTCACACATTGTGTTTCTCGTTTAACGTATGATTAATTACATCCCACCAGTTTCATTTGATTATCGATTCTTATTAAATGAATAAAAGAAGTTTCTACATCATTTACATTGATTATCGATTCTTATTAAATGAATAAGAGTAGTTTCTACATCAATTACAAGTGGTTTACTTGCCTTGATTGTCAATAAAGAAATCTTCGGATTGACAGTTGTTATTTACATTGATTTAGTTTATTTTGGGACAAAGAGTGTTTAAAGTAAGTTGTATAGTGATATGGACAAAATTTGAACAGGAGTGTATTGATTTCAAGGATCATTAGTGTGGTTTTGTATTCGGTATTCGTTTGGATATAAACAATAGATACTATGTAACATATGTGGTTGACTAGTATGATTCAAATAATAATTACAATCAAATATCTTTATATTGGTTTAGGAAAGTGTTTATTAGAGTTAGGAATAAAAACTAAAGAACGTTGGATGTTGTTTAGGAAAGTAAAAACTATCGATACGAGAACAACTGGCGTTTAATGTTTTTGTATAACTAGTTCCCTTTGTATGTATTTAGTTAAGCATTCATGAATAGTTAGATGCACTAATCTATAGTTGCATAATTTCGATTGAAATACAATTCACCGTTATTTACTTGGTTATGCTACATTGATTTGACTTCTTTTTTATAGGTCACACATTGTGTTTCTTGTTTAACGTATGATTAATTACATCCCACCAGTTTCATTTGATTATCGATTCTTATTAAATGAATAAGAGTACTTTCTACATCATTTACAAGTGGTTTACTAGCCTTGATTGTCAATAAAGAAATCTATGGATTGACAGCTGTTATTTGGATTGATTTCGTTCATTTTGGAATAAAGAGTGTTTGATGTAGGTTGTTCAGTGTTATGGACGAGATATGAGGAGGTGTGGATTGATTTCAAGGTTCATTCGTGTGCTTTTGTATTCGGTTTGGTTTCGATGTAAACAATAATACTTTGTAACATATGTGATTGGCAAGGATGATTCCAATGATAATTACAATTAGATTTCTTTATATTGGTTTAGAAGTGTGTTTATTAGACTTAATAATCAAAACTCAAGAACGTTTCACGTTGATAAGGAAAGCAAAAGCTATCGATGCGAGAACAGTTGTTGTTTAATGTTTTTGTATAACTAGTTCCCTTTGTATATATTTAGTTAAGCATTCATGAATAGTTTGATGCCCTAATCTATAGTTGCAAAATTCCGATTGAAATACAATTAACCGTTATTTACTTGGTTATGCTACATTGATTTGACTTCTTTTTGATAGGTCACACATTGTGTTTCTTGTTTAACGTATGATTAATTACATCCCACCACTTTCATTTGATTATCGATTCTTATTAAATGAATAATAGTAGTTTCTACATCATTTACAAGTGGTTTACTTGTCTTGATTGTCAATGAAGAAATCTTTGGATTGACAGTTGTTATTTATATTGATTTAGTTCATTTTGGAACAAAGAGTGTTTGAAGTAAGTTGTATAGTTATATGGACAAGATTTGAGCAGGAGTGTATTGATTTCAAGGATCATTCGGGTGGTTTTTTATTCGGTATTGGTTTGGATATAAACAATAGATACTATGTAACATATGTGATTGACTAGTATGATTCCAATAATAATTACAATCAAATATCTCTATATTGGTTTAGGAAACTGTTTATTAGACTTAGTAATCAAAACTAAAGAACGTTGGACGTTGTTAAGGAAAGCGAAAACTATCGATACGTGAACAACTGGCGTTTAATGTTCTTGTATAACTAGTTCCCTTTTTATGTATTTAGTTAAGCATTCATGAATAGTTTGATGCACTAATCTATAGTTGCATAATTTCGATTGAAATACAATACACCGTTATTTACTTGGTTATGCTACATTGATTTGACTTCTTTTTGATAGGTCACACATTGTGTTTCTTGTTTAACGTATGATTACTTACATTCCACCACTTTTATTTGATTATCGATTCTTATTAAATGAATAAGAGTAGTTTCTTCATCATTTACAAGTGGTTTACTTGCCTTGATTGTCTAAAAAGAAATCTATGGATTGATAGTTGTTATTTGGATTGATTTAGTTCATTTTGAAATAAAGAGTGTTTGATGTAGGTTGTTCAGTGTTATGGACGAGATATGAGGAGGGGTGGATTGATTTCAAGGATCATTCGTGTGGTTTTGTATTCGGTATTGGTTTGGATATAAACAATAGATACTATGTAACATATGTGATTGACTAGTATGATTCCAATAATAATTACAATCAAATATCTCTATATTGGTTTTGGAAAGTGTTTATTAGAATTAGTAATCAAAACTAAAGAACGTTGGACGTTGTTAAGGAAAGCGAAAACTATCGATACGAGAACAACTGGAGTTTAATGTTTTTGTATAACTAGTTCCCTTTGTATGTATTTAGTTAAGCATTCATGAATAGTTTGATGCACTAATCTATAGTTGCATAATTTCGATTGAAATACAATTTACCGTTATTTACTTGGTTATGCTACATTGATTTGACTTCTTTTTGATAGGTCACACGTTGTGTTTCTTGTTTAACATATGATTACTTACATCCCACCAGTTTCATTTGATTATCGATTCTTATTAAATGAATAAGAGTAGTTTCTTCATCATTTACAAGTGGTTTACTTGCCTTGATTGTCTAAAAAGAAATCTATGGATTGACAGCTGTTATTTGGATTGATTTAGTTCATTTTGGAATAAAGAGTGTTTGATGTAGGTTGTTCAGTGTTATGGACGAGATATGAGGAGGGGTGGATTGATTTCAAGGATCATTTGTGTGGTTTTGTATTCGGTATTGGTTTAGATATAAACAATAGATACTATGTAACATATGTGATTGACTAGTATGATTCCAATAATAATTACAATCAAATATCTCTATATTGGTTTTCGAAAGTGTTTATTAGACTTAGTAATCAAAACTAAAGAACGTTGGACGTTGTTAAGGAAAGCGAAAACTATCGATACGAGAACAACTGGCGTTTAATGTTTTTGTATAACTAGTTCCCTTTGTATGTATTTAGTTAAGCATTCATGAATAGTTTGATGCACTAATCTATAGTTACATAATTTCGATTGAAATACAATTCACCGTTATTTACTTGGTCATGCTACATTGATTTGACTTCTTTTTGATAGGTCACACATTGTGTTTCTTGTTTAACGCATGATTACTTACATCCCACCACTTTCATTTGATTATCGATTCTTATTTAATGAATAAGAGTAGTTTCTTCATCATTTACAAGTGGTTTACTTGCCTTGATTGTCAAAAAAGGAATCTATGGATTGACAGCTGTTATTTGGATTGATTTGGTTCATTTTGGAATAAA
This sequence comes from Flaveria robusta, assembly GCA_025506415.1. Classification (NCBI taxonomy): domain Eukaryota; kingdom Viridiplantae; phylum Streptophyta; class Magnoliopsida; order Asterales; family Asteraceae; genus Flaveria; species Flaveria robusta. The sequence continues at coordinate 48,423 of JACCIZ010000371.1, forward strand.
GAGTGTTTGATGTAGGTTGTTTAGTGTTATGGACGAGATATGAGGAGGAGTGGATTGATTTCAAGGTTCATTCGTGTCCATATCTAGTTCTAAAGGCTGTTTTGGGTATGTCTTCTTCTCTTATCTTCAGTTGATGGTATCCCGATCTTAAATCTATTTTGGAAAAATAGCTAGCTCCTTGTAGTTGATCGAATAGATCATCAATTCTCTGAAGAGGATAACGATTCTTTGTTGTCAGCTTGTTTAATTCCCGGTAATCAATACACATACGTAGGGTTCCATCCTTCTTCTTCACGAATAGCACCGGGGCACCCCATGGAGAAACACTTGGTCGTATAAATCCCTTGTCAAGTAGCTCTTGGATTTGTATCATTAGCTCTTTCATCTCGGGCGGGGCGAGTCGGTATGGTGCCTTAGCTACTGGTGCAGCTCCAGGCAATAGATCTATTTGGAACTCAACTTGTCGGGTTGGAGGGAGTCCCGGTAGATCTTCGGGAAATACTTTCGGATATTCAGAAACCACCGGTATGTCCTCGATTTTCTTTTCCTCTTTCGCCTTCATCACATAGACTATGAAAGCTAAGCATCCTTTCATGAGACTCTTGGTAGCCTTTAGGTGGGATATCATAGGATATAGCGCGTTACTTCTCTCACCATGAACAACTAACGTTTTCCCATCGCTTAAAGGTATTTTAAGTAAACGTTCATCACACACGATTTCAGCCCTATTTTTGGCTAACCAATCCATCCCAACAACTACATCAAATCCTCCTAGCGTTATAGGCATCAGGTCTATCTTAAATAAATTACCCCCTAGTTCCATTGAGCAACCTTTGATGATTTCATTGGTTTCTATTATATTACCGTCAGCTAACTCTACAGTATAGGCATCGGTTAAGGTGCAAGCCTTCAAATCAATCAAGGGCCTAAAGGTAGTAGAAACAAAGCTACCTGTCGCTCCAGTATCAAATAGAACAGTAGCAGGATGGTGGTTAATGAGAAACGTACCATTGACCACATCGGGTTCCTTACGAGCACCGTTCAGATTCATCACGAACGCTCTTCCCTTGGGTTTGTTGGGTTTGGCATCCTTGTCCCTTGCTAATTTAGGGCACTTGTTCCTCATATGTCCTGGATCTCCACATTCATAGCATTGCTTACCCGGTTCATACGTACAATCCTTAATCAAATGACCAGTTCTCTTACACCTGAAACAAGGCATTGGGTTGCAATCTCCTTGGTGGTGTAGTTTGCACTTGTTGCAAAAGGGGCTTGTGCCTAAGTACAGTTTTCGAGCCCTTCCACCATGATCATCACGCCTTGCTCCTTCACCGGTTCTCTTGCTTGAACTACCACTGCTACCCATTGTCTTTTTAACATCAAACCACTTCCTTTTCTCACCCATTACCTTCTTTTTGTCTTCTACCTTCACATGCTCTGTCCATCCAGCTCTAATCAAGTCATCAGTCAAGCTACTTGTGAAATCAACTGCAGCTTGTAGGGTCGTGGGCCTGGAAGATCGAACCATGCCTCTAACCCTGGGATGTAATCCCCAGATGAAACAGGCTACACCTTTGGCTTCCGGTGTCACTAGATGTGGCACTAGTCGGGACAAAGCCAGAAAACAGTTGATGTATTCCGTGTAGTTCGGGCCTTTCATTTCCAAGCTCAGAAATTCAGATTCTAGCTTTTCAAGCTGATTGATTGGACAGTATTTGTTGGTCATTAGCTCCCTGAATTCGGACCAGTTCATCCTTCCAACAGCATTCCTTCCACGAGGTTGAACAATAGTTCTCCACCACTCTAGTGCTGATCCCTTAAGTGATTGGGAAGCAAATCTTACCATGTGCTCGAGTTTGCACTCACTGATGTCCAGCACGGCTTCCATCTCATCCAGCCATCGGTAGGTCTCAATCGCACCCTCAGTGCCATAGAAGTCCTTTGGTTTGCACGCCATAAAGGTTTTGTAAGAACACCCATTCCTTATCTCCTCGGTGTCATCATTGTTGGCTTCGTCATTCCCGGGTTCACCGTTCCCGGTTGCATTACCCCGATCAGCGTTGATCTGGGCAATGATGGTTGGAATGGCATTTGCAATTTGTTGCGCCACCAAGTTGGCAATCCTTTCCTCGTTTTCCAAGTTGACATTCTCTCCACGTGGAGCTTCTGGTTGGGTAGGTGCTTGGTTTTCATTCTGGTTCCTAGCTTCTTCATTTCTTCCACTAGTTGCTCCTCTTCTTCCCATACGAACTCCTCGTCTCGGTGGCATTCTGGTGTCATCATAGACAAATCTATTTAGCATCTCATAAATTGGTTTCAAGTATCTCATAACAACCGATTATACTCCTACTAGCCACTAAACCCAGGACATAAAGGTTTTGTACCACATTTCATGACATTCAAGGATGCTTCATTCAATTAATGGGATAGATTATATCACAAGACAACGTAATTTAACTCATGTCACATAACATCGCATAATTTCATTCAAAATCATTCTGCAAAAGTTAGCATCATAAGCAAAAGTCCATAAATAGATAAATGCAACCATAATCAAACATAATAGTTAAAGCATCATAGTTTCACAAATTGGAAGGTGCCATCACCCCCATAATAATAATAATAGTGTCTGAAATAGATAATAGTTTCTCAAATAGTTCAACAGTCTCTTGCACACAATCCAATGCTTCTCACGTCATCATTGCCATTTCTTCTTTAGCCATCCAAACCAACCTGAAGTTTTCTTCTTCTGCTCCTGTTCCATGTGCTGAACACTATGAGACGCCATCATGGCTTGGAACTGTGCAGACTGGGAGGTCCGAGTAGCATGCTGCAGGGTCACCTCGTGACGCTGAATAGTCCGGAGTATCTCTCCAAGAGTAGGGTCGGAAGGACCAAAGTCACTAGCCCGACGGCTAGACTGGGTGTAGGGATCTCTGGCAAGGACACTCGGGCCGTCAAACATGCTTCGCCTTGGCGGCATCCGATACTCGTCGTGTGTGTGGCGTCTAAGCGGGTCAATCACTGGAGGTGCTGGAGCTGGAGCCACTGCAGGAGGGGGCGGCATCCTGAAAGAAACAGATGTCCCTAGCCTGGTACTCTTTCGGGGACGGGTGACGACACGAGCACCACTACTCCTAATAGGCGGGATGGGAGAGAGGGTAGGCGCGGTGACATGAGGAGAGTGGGATCGCGTTCTGCTTCTGACCGGAGATGATGATACAGAGTCTTCCGAGGGCTCAGAGTCTTCCGAGGTCACGGAAATCCATCCAGGGTGTCCACACCTTCGCAGGTACTCTTCGTATTCAGTCTGAGGCGTTGACTTCTTAACACTTCCCACATGGGCAGTCTCACCAACAGGGTATGCGGGCGCCTTTCCTTTATCAGCCATAGCCTACAAATCCTGTAAGATCTTCATGAGTAAATTGGTTTCTCATAGCTCATGATAATAATAATAGTAATAATAATAGTATCTATAGCAGTGATGGCAGTAGCATCAATAATCAGTAGTATCAGTAATTAGTAGCATCAGAAATCAGTAGTATCTCGATATAACAGGCATGAAAGTCACTTTTAAAATTTTTGGCCACACAAAAGAAATTTTCTTGAATCATTAACCCAAATACAGAGTTTAACATCACCTAGGGGTCCATGCCAGAACTCACGCGTTCGGTAAATTCATGATTACGTTGATCAAGTGTAATCATCAATTTACCCAACCCGCTTACTCCGACACGTTCCAAACAAGGACAGTCCTAAGGAATCAAGGTTGTAGCCTAGGGTCTACTAAGGTATTCCCAATTTCTCTACAACCTGTGGCTCTGATACCAATCTGTCACACCCTGGGCCCAAGTAGGGTGGGACGTCACAGACTGGCAACATATATGGCAGCGGAAACTAACCATCAAAAGAGCACACAAGGAAAGAAATCACATGGAATTACAATAAAAGTTTTAACAACCCAAATACAACGGTCAAAAGCCGGGTCATAACAGACTTAATCCAAATTAAAGTAAATTCATAAGTTCAACAAACATCCAACAAATTGTCTAATGATAGATTCAAACTAATTAATGCCATGTGGTGGTCACGGAACTAGGTCATCCAAAGAGGTTCTCCAACTATTCCAAGCTCTCATCAAGGATTACCTGAAACATGCTCAAAAGATTTTTGTGTCAACTAAAAAGTTGGTGAATTCAAGTGCTTAAAGTTTAAAAACAAATCCATAACTAAATTTTGAAATCATAAATATCACTGTTGTGGGGTCACAATCAACCCTGCACTCAGTCCCGGCTAGCCTCTTCTAAATTTGTGTTAATACCGGTTAACCCATAGGGATAACTGAGCCTTAAATAGTGAACCATACCTGCTGGATGGTTCACCTTAGTATCTTATAATACCTGTCACATGACACAAACGACCCCGCAGGATCTCAGTGTGGTACCCTTCCCATTCATGATGGAAGGCACTGTGTGTGGGGGATTCCCCAAGTAGATCTACCCATATAGAACAAGCGGTTCACACAAGAATTAATGATTGTGATACAATTAAGAGCAGGTTCAATATTAACCACAACATACAAGTATCATAGCACATAAATGATTTCAAAGTAGGCATAGCATGTTTCATCCCAAAGCAATAGTAAAAAGGGAACACTAGAACTCACCTTAGGGTTAAGTCAACGATTCCTTGAGCAAAGATAGATTCAATTCCTAGCACCCTATCATCATGATTCAAGTAATAAGCTAAATGATCTATGATCATTATAAGAGTAACTAGGTTAATTTATGGTTAAAAGTTCAACTAACTTTGGTTCTTTAACAATTGTGTTAAAAAGTTTCATTTTTAGGTAAGTAGACTTTCTTTATGTAAATGACAAGTTTTTATGATTTAAATCAGTTTTATAAGGTGATGATATGTTTAACAAGAAATTTTAGTCATATATTGATCATTCTATGGTGAAATTACAGAATTACACTTTAGTCCCTCAAGTTTCATAATTTACAGTTTTTACCCTAAAGTTTGATTTCTATCATTTCATGACCCATTATGGCTCTTAATAATTTCCAGAAGTTTTACATATTTAAAATGATCTATTTTAACCCAAATTTTCAGTATTTTAATTTGGAGAATTTAAAATACCTATATCTAGTTACCGGTTACGGTTAAACCGACAATTTATCGTCAAGTTTTGAATATTGTAGTTTTTAACCCATAAGACTTATGTATTTCTTTTTAAACACTTCTAATAAACTTTTTACTCTGTTTTAAATGGGATTTTTGAGTCATTATAGCCAAAGGCTTTGGTTTGTAAGAAATCGTTTGTAAACTCATTTTTAACCGAAACCGAACATCCTAAGTTAATTTTTCTTCAAACTTTTACCAAATTACCACCTTGAGGTCACTAAGTTACTGAAATTTCATTAATTCCATGATTTTATACTTGTTACACAATTTTTAGAAATTTTCTCCAAAATCTCCCGGTTTAGGTCTATTTTGCTATTTAAATTCATAAAAATTACAATGTAACCCAATAAATCACCAAATTCGGTTTTTAACACTAAAATATATATTTTAGGGCCTGAAAATTATAAAATTTGATATTTGTTAAGTTTAACCCATAACTTCTGATTTTACCACTTTTCGGGTCCTAGATTTACCTCATTTAAACCATTTTACCATACTTTTCATAATGTTTACCCCAAGTCACGAATTTTACAGGTTTAATATCATCAAACTACTGGAAAAAAACTTCAACTCACGGATTTTTACATACAAGTCACCATTGATTCATTTAGAAGGTGTTAATCACTTTTTACACATGTGTAATCGATATGTTTCAAGCATAATCATCACCAAACCATTATTTAACTTTTAAACCAGCTTCATAAGGAGTTCATAAACTGTTTTAGAGCAGAATTTTAGCATAGGTTGAGAGTCTTTTAAAAATAGGTGGGCTTTTGGTGCTAAACCCATGAAAAAGAGGGTTTTCAAGGTGAAATCGGGTGCACCAACCCTTGATTCACGATTGTTCTTAGCATATACCTTCTTGTGAGGTTGAGAGTCCTTCAAAAACAGTAGGATGGCAGCAAGTTTCTGTTTTGAACAAGAAAGTAAGATTTTTGAGAGAAAAGTGAAGAAAAACACAAGATATAGCCTTATTCGGGTATGATGTTGCTTACACTTCAGGTGTTTCACGATTTTGGGATGATTTTTAGAGTGAAAAGGCTGTTGAATCTCGAGCTCAAGCTGTAACCTCCTGTTCTTGCAAGAACCTTGCTTGAAAACTCACCAAAGTCAACTTTCTAGCTTGTTTCGCACTTGTTCGATGCTTGGTTGGTGTTGTTCTTCGAAAATCTTGCTAAGAAGATGAAGAAAATGCAGAGAAGAGGAGGAGGAAGAGCTGAATTCGTGAATGAGGGAGAGAGAGTGAGGTTGGGAGTGGGTTTGCATGTATGGGGAAGAGAAGATGTGGAGTGTGTAGGTGGATTTGAAGATTTCAAGGGAGTGAGGTGAGTGGAGGGAAGGGGGCGGCCGAAATTAGGTGGTTGGGGGTTTTAATTTTGAATTTTGTTGGTATTTTATTAATTAAAGTAGATTAAGTGTAGTATAATTTTAGTAGGTAGTGTTATTTGGTAGTAGTTTCTTGTTTTTAGATTTTTAAGTGTAAGAATCCATATATATAATTCAAGATTGGATTTTGATTTATTATTATCACCCATGATTTATTTTACCTCAAAATTAAATTTCATCACCTAATTAATACTTGTCAAGGATTATCTATTAATTTCTAGACTAAGTCAAGGCATAAAGGTATCATCTAAGGCAATCAAGCATGAAATCAAATAATCATGTAAAAATGATAATAATAATAATAATACTATGGATAAAATAATGTTAAATTAAATTTAGGGTTAGGGTTGGACCTAGGAGCTGGTTGTTACATTGATGCACTAATCTATAGTTGCAAAATTCCGATTGAAATACAATTAACCGTTATTAACTTGGTTATGCTACATTGATTTGACTTCTTTTTGATAGGTCACACATTGTGTTTCTTGTTTAACGTATGATTAATTACATCCCACCACTTTCATTTGATTATCGATTCTTATTAAATCAATAAGAGTAGTTTCTACATCATTTACAAGTGGTTTACTTGCCTTGATTGTCAATAAAGAAATCTTTGGATTGACAGTTGTTATTTATATTGATTTAGTTCATTTTGGAACAAAGAGTGTTTGAAGTAAGTTGTATAGTGATATGGACAAGATTTGAGCAGGAGTGTATTGATTTCAAGGATCATTCGTGTGGTTTTGTATTCGGTATTGGTTTGGATATAAACAATAGATACTATGTAACATATGTGGTTGACTAGTATGATTCCAATAATAATTACAATCAAATATCTCTATATTGGTTTAGGAAAGTGTTTATTAGACTTAGTAATCAAAACTAAAGAACGTTGGACATTGTTAAGGAAAGCGAAAACTATCGATACGTGAACAACTGGCGTTTAATGTTTTTGTATAACTAGTTCCCTTTGAATGTATTTAGTTAAGCATTCATGAATAGTTTGATGCACTAATCTATAGTTGCATAATTTCGATTGAAATACAATTCACCGTTATTTACATGGTTATGCTACATTGATTTGACTTCTTTTTGATAGGTCACACATTGTGTTTCTTGTTTAACGTATGATTACTTACATTCCACCACTTTTATTTGATTATCGATTCTTATTAAATGAATAAGAGTAGTTTCTTCATCATTTACAAGTGGTTTACTTGCCTTGATTGTCTAAAAAGAAATCTATGGATTGATAGCTGTTATTTGGATTGATTTAATTCATTTTGAAATAAAGAGTGTTTGATGTAGGTTGTTCAGTGTTATGGACGAGATATGAGGAGGGGTGGATTGATTTCAAGGATCATTCGTGTGGTTTTGTATTCGGTATTGGTTTGGATATAAACAATAGATACTATGTAACATATGTGATTGACTAGTATGATTCCAATAATAATTACAATCAAATATCTCTATATTGGTTTTGGAAAGTGTTTATTAGAATTAGTAATCAAAACTAAAGAACGTTGGACGTTGTTAAGGAAAGCGAAAACTATCAATACGAGAACAACTGGAGTTTAATGTTTTTGTATAACTAGTTCCCTTTGTATGTATTTAGTTAAGCATTCATGAATAGTTTGATGCACTAATCTATAGTTGCATAATTTCGATTGAAATACAATTCACCGTTATTTACTTGGTTATGCTACATTGATTTGACTTCTTTTTGATAGGTCACACGTTGTGTTTCTTGTTTAACATATGATTACTTACATCCCACCACTTTCATTTGATTATCGATTCTTATTAAATGAATAAGAGTAGTTTCTTCATTATTTACAAGTGGTTTACTTGCCTTGATTGTCTAAAAAGAAATCTATGGATTGACAGCTGTTATTTGGATTGATTTAGTTCATTTTGGAATAAAGAGTGTTTGATGTAGGTTGTTCAGTGTTATGGACGAGATATGAGGAGGGGTGGATTGATTTCAAGGATCATTCGTGTGGTTTTGTATTCGGTATTGGTTTAGATATAAACAATAGATACTATGTAACATATGTGATTGACTAGTATGATTCCAATAATAATTACAATCAAATATCTCTATATTGGTTTTCGAAAGTGTTTATTAGACTTAGTAATCAAAACTAAAGAACGTTGGACGTTGTTAAGGAAAGCGAAAACTATCGATACGAGAACAACTGGCGTTTAATGTTTTTGTATAACTAGTTCCCTTTGTATGTATTTAGTTAAGCATTCATGAATAGTTTGATGCACTAATCTATAGTTGCATAATTTCGATTGAAATACAATTCACCGTTATTTACTTGGTTATGCTACATTGATTTGACTTCTTTTTGATAGGTCACACATTGTGTTTCTTGTTTAACGTATAATTACTTACATCCCACCACTTTCATTTGATTATCGATTCTTATTTAATGAATAAGAGTAGTTTCTTCATCATTTACAAGTGGTTTACTTGCCTTGATTGTCAAAAAAGAAATCTATGGATTGACAGCTGTTATTTGGATTGATTTGGTTCATTTTGGAATAAAGAGTGTTTGATGTAGGTTGTTTAGTGTTATGGACGAGATATGAGGAGGAGTGGATTGATTTCAAGGTTCATTCGTGTGCTTTTGTATTCGGTTTTGGTTTCGATGTAAACAATAATACTATGTAACATATGTGATTGGCAAGTATGATTCCGATGATAATTACAATTAGATTTATTTATATTGGTTAAGATGTGTGTTTATCAGACATAATAATCAAAACTCAAGAACGTTGCACGTTGATAAGGAAAGCAAAAGCTATCGATGCGAGAACATTTGTTGTTTAATGTTTTTGTATAACTAGTTCCCTTTGTATATATTTAGTTAAGCATTCATGAATAGTTTGATGCACTAATCTATAGTTGCAAAATTCCGATTGAAATACAATTAACCGTTATTTACTTGGTTATGCTACATTGATTTGACTTCTTTTTGATAGGTCACACATTGTGTTTCTTGTTTAACGTATGATTAATTACATCCCACCACTTTCATTTGATTATCGATTCTTATTAAATGAATAAGAGTAGTTTCTACATCATTTACAAGTGGTTTACTTGCCTTGATTGTCAATAAAGAAATCTTTGGATTGACAGTTGTTATTTATATTGATTTAGTTCATCTTGGAACAAAGAGTGTTTGAAGTAAGGTGTATAGTGATATGGACAAGATTTGAGCAGGAGTGTATTGATTTCAAGGATCATTCGTGTGGTTTTGTATTCGGTATTGGTTTGGATATAAACAATAGATACTATGTAACATATGTGATTGACTAGTATGATTCCAATAATAATTATAATCAAATATCTCTATATTGGTTTAGCAAAGTGTTTATTAGACTTAGTAATCAAAACTAAAGAACGTTGGACATTGTTAAGGAAAGCGAAAACTATGGATACGTGAACAATTGGCGTTTAATGTTTTTGTATAACTAGTTCCCTTTGTATGTATTTAGTTAAGCATTCATGAATAGTTTGATGCACTAATCTATAGTTGCATAATTTCAATTGAAATACAATTCACCGTTATTTACTTGGTTATGCTACATTGATTTGACTTCTTTTTGATAGGTCACACATTGTGTTTCTTGTTTAACATATGATTACTTACATCCCACCACTTTCATTTGATTATCGATTCTTATTAAATGAATAAGAGTAGTTTCTTCATCATTTACAAGTGGTTTACTTGCCTTGATTGTCTAAAAAGAAATCTATGGATTGATAGCTGTTATTTGGATTGATTTAGTTCATTTTGGAATAAAGAGTGTTTGATGTAGGTTGTTCAGTGTTATGGACGAGATATGAGGAGGGGTGGATTGATTTCAAGGATCATTCGTGTGGTTTTGTATTCGGTATTGGTTTAGATATAAACAATAGATACTATGTAACATATGTGATTGACTAGTATGATTCCAATGATAATTACAATTAGATTTCTTTATATTGGTTTAGAAGTGTGTTTATTAGACTTAATAATCAAAACTCAAGAACGTTGCACGTTGATAAGGAAAGCAAAAGCTATCGATGCGAGAACAGTTGTTATTTAATGTTTTTGTATAACTAGTTCCCTTTGTATGTATTTAGTTAAGCATTCATGAATAGTTTGATGCACTAATCTATAGTTGCAAAATTCCGATTGAAATACAATTAACCGTTATTTACTTGGTTATGCTACATTGATTTGACTTCTTTTTGGTAGGTCACACATTGTGTTTCTTGTTTAACGTATGATTAATTACATCCCACCACTTTCATTTGATTATCGATTCTTATTAAATGAATAAGAGTAGTTTCTACATCATTTACAAGTGGTTTACTTGCCTTGATTGTCAATAAATAAATCTTTGGATTGACAGTTGTTATTTATATTGATTTAGTTCATCTTGGAACAAAGAGTGTTTGAAGTAAGGTGTATAGTGATATGGACAAGATTTGAGAAGGAGTGTATTGATTTCAAGGATCATTCGTGTGGTTTTGTATTCGGTATTGGTTTGGATATAAACAATAGATACTATGTAACATATGTGATTGACTAGTATGATTCCAATAATAATTACAATCAAATATCTCTATATTGGTTTTGCAAAGTGTTTATTAGACTTAGTAATCAAAACTAAAGAACGTTGGACGTTGTTAAGGAAAGCGAAAACTATGGATACGTGAACAACTGGCGTTTAATGTTTTTGTATAACTAGTTCCCTTTGTATGTATTTAGTTAAGCATTCATGAATAGTTTGATGCACTAATCTATAGTTGCATAATTTCGATTGAAATACAATTCACCGTTATTTACTTGGTTATGCAACATTGATTTGACTTCTTTTTGATAGGTCACACATTGTGTTTCTTGTTTAACGTATGATTACTTACATCCCACCACTTTCATTTGATTATCGATTCTTATTAAATGAATAAGAGTAGTTTCTTCATCATTTACAAGTGGTTTACTTGCCTTGATTGTCTAAAAAAAAATCTATGGATTGACAGCTGTTATTTGGATTGATTTAGTTCATTTTGGAATAAAGAGTGTTTGATGTAGGTTGTTTAGTGTTATGGACGAGATATGAGGAGGGGTGGATTGATTTCAAGGATCGTTCGTGTGGTTTGATGCACTAATCTATAGTTGCATAATTTCGATTGAAATACAATTCACCGTTATTTACTTGGTTATGCTACATTGATTTGACTTCTTTTTGATAGGTCACACATTGTGTTTCTTGTTTAACGTATGATTACTTACATCCCACTACTTTCATTTGATTATCGATTCTTATTAAATGAATAAGAGTAGTTTCTTCATCATTTACAAGTGGTTTACTTGCCTTGATTGTCAAAAAGGAAATCTATGGATTGACAGCTGTTATTTGGATTGATTTTGTTCATTTTGGAATAAAGAGTGTTTGATGTAGGTTGTTTAGTGTTATGGACGAGATATGAGGAGGAGTGGATTGATTTCAAGGTTCATTCGTGTGCTTTTGTATTCGGTTTTGGTTTCGATGTAAACAATAATACTATGTAACATATGTGATTGGCAAGTACGATTCCAATGATAATTACAATTAGATTTCTTTATATTGGTTTAAAAGTGTGTTTATTAGACTTAATAATCAAATCTCAAGAACGTTGCACGTTGATAAGGAAAGCAAAAGCTATCGATGCGAGAACAGTTGTTGTTTAATGTTTTTGTATAACTAGTTCCCTTTGTATGTATTTAGTTAAGCATTCATGAATAGTTTGATGCACTAATCTATAGTTGCAAAATTCCGATTGAAATACAATTAACCGTTATTTACTTGGTTATGCTACATTGATTTGACTTCTTTTTGATAGGTCACACATTGTGTTTCTTGTTTAACGTATGATTAATTACATCCCACCACTTTCATTTGATTATCGATTCTTATTAAATGAATAAGAGTAGTTTCTACATCATTTACAAGTGGTTTACTTGCCTTGATTGTCAATAAATAAATCTTTGGATTGACAGTTGTTATTTATATTGATTTAGTTCATTTTGGAACAAAGAGTGTTTGAAGTAAGTTGTATAGTGATATGGACAAGATTTGAGCAGGAGTGTATTGATTTCAAGGATCATTCGTGTGGTTTTGTATTCGGTATTGGTTTGGATATAAACAATAGATACTATGTAACATATGTGATTGACTAGTATGATTCCAATAATAATTACAATCAAATATCTCTATATTGGTTTAGGAAAGTGTTTATTAGACTTAGTAAACAAAACTAAAGAACGTTGAACGTTGTTAAGGAAAGCGAAAACTACCGATACGAGAACAACTGCCGTTTAATGTTTTTGTATAACTAGTTCCATTGTATGTATTTAGTTAAGCATTCATGAATAGTTTGATGCACTAATCTATAGTTGCATAATTTCGATTGAAATACAATTCACCGTTATTTACTTGGTTATGCTACATTGATTTGACTTCTTTTTGATAGGTCACACATTGTGTTTCTTGTTTAACGTATGATTACTTACATCCCACCACTTTCATTTTATTATCGATTCTTATTAAATGAATAAGAGTAGTTTCTTCATCATTTACAAGTGGTTTACTTGCCTTGATTGTCAAAAAAGAAATCTATGTATTGACAGTTGTTATTTGGATTGATTTGGTTCATTTTGGAATAAAGAGTGTTTGATGTAGGTTGTTTAGTGTTATGGACGAGATATGAGGAGGAGTGGATTGATTTCAAGGATCATTCGTGTGGTTTTGTATTCGGTATTGGTTTGGATATAAACAATAGAAACTATGTAACATATGTGATTGACTAGTATGATTCCAATAATAATTACAATCAAATATCTCTATATTGGTTTTGGAAAGTGTTTATTAGACTTAGTAATCAAAACTAAAGAACGTTGGACGTTGTTAAGGAAAGCGAAAACTATCGATACGAGAACAACTGGCGTTTAATGTTTTTGTATAACTAGTTCCCTTTGTATGTATTTAGTTAAGCATTCATGAATAGTTTGATGCACTAATCTATAGTTGCATAATTTCGATTGAAATACAATTCACCGTTATTTACTTGGTTATGCTACATTGATTTGACTTCTTTTTGATAGGTAACACATTGTGTTTCTTGTTTAACGTATGATTACTTACATCCCACCACTTTCATTTGATTATCGATTCTTATTAAATGAATAAGAGTAGTTTCTACATCATTTACAAGTGGTTTACTTGCCTTGATTGTCAATAAAGAAATCTTTGGATTGACAGTTGTTATTTATATTGATTTAGTTCATTTTGGAACAAAGAGTGTTTGAAGTAAGTTGTATAGTGATATGGACAAGATTTGAGCAGGAGTGTATTGATTTCAAGGATCATTCGTGTGGTTTTGTATTCGGTATTGGTTTGGATATAAACAATAGATACTATGTAACATATGTGATTGACTAGTATGATTCCAATAATAATTACAATCAAATATCTCTATATTGGTTTAGGAAAGTGTTTATTAGACTTAGTAATCAAAACTAAAGAACGTTGAACGTTGTTAAGGAAAGCGAAAAACTACCGATACGAGAACAACTGCCGTTTAATGTTTTTGTATAACTAGTTCCCATTTTATGTATTTAGTTAAGCATTCATGAATAGTTTGATGCACTAATCTATAGTTGCATAATTTCGATTGAAATACAATTCACCGTTATTTACTTGGTTATGCTACATTGATTTGACTTCTTTTTGATAGGTCACACATTGTGTTTCTTGTTTAACGTATGATTACTTACATCCCACCACTTTCATTTTATTATTGATTCTTATTAAATGAATAAGAGTAGTTTCTTCATCATTTACAAGTGGTTTACTTGCCTTGATTGTCAAAAAAGAAATCTATGGATTGACAGTTGTTATTTGGATTGATTTGGTTCATTTTGGAATAAAGAGTGTTTGATGTAGGTTGTTTAGTGTTATGGACGAGATATGAGGAGGAGTGGATTGATTTCAAGGTTCATTCGTGTGCTTTTGTATTCGGTTTTGGTTTCGATGTAAACAATAATACTATGTAACATATGTGATTGGCAAGGATGATTCCAATGATAATTACAATTAGATTTCTTTTTATTGGTTTAGAAGTGTGTTTATTAGACTTAATAATCAAAACTCAAGAACGTTGCACGTTGATAAGGAAAGCAAAAGCTATCGATGCGAGAACAGTTGTTGTTTAATATTTTTGTATAACTAGTTCCCTTTGTATGTATTTAGTTAAGCATTCGTGAATAGTTTGATGCACTAATCTATAGTTGCAAAATTCCGATTGAAATACAATTAACCGTTATTTACTAGGTTATGCTACATTGATTTGACTTCTTTTTGATAGGTCACACATTGTGTTTCTTGTTTAAGGTATGATTAATTACATCCCACCACTTTCATTTGATTATCGATTCTTATTAAATGAATAAAAGTAGTTTCTACATCATTTACAAGTGGTTTACTTGCCTTGATTGTTAATAAAGAAATCTTTGGATTGACAGTTGTTATTTATATTGATTTAGTTCATTTTGGAACAAAGAGTGTTTGAAGTAAGTTGTATAGTGATATGGACAAGATTTGAGCAGGAGTGTATTGATTTCAAGGATCATTCGTGTGGTTTTGTATTCGGTATTGGTTTGGATATAAACAATAGATACTATGTAACATATGTGATTGACTAGTATGATTCCAATAATAATTACAATCAAATACCTCTATATTGGTTTTGGAAAGTGTTTATTAGACTTAGTAATCAAAACTAAAGAACGTTGGACGTTGTTAAGGAAAGCGAAAACTATCGATACGCGAACAACTGGCGTTTAATGTTTTTGTATAACTAGTTCCCTTTGTATGTATTTAGTTAAGCATTCATGAATAGTTTGATGCACTAATCTATAGTTGCATAATTTCGATTGAAATACAATTCACCGTTATTTACTTGGTTATGCTACATTGATTTGACTTCTTTTTGATAGGTAACACATTGTGTTTCTTGTTTAACGTATGATTACTTACATCCCACCACTTTCATTTGATTATCGATTCTTATTAAATGAATAAGAGTAGTTTCTACATCATTTACAAGTGGTTTACTTGCCTTGATTGTCAATAAAGAAATCTTTGGATTGACAGTTGTTATTTATATTGATTTAGTTCATTTTGGAACAAAGAGTGTTTGAAGTAAGTTGTATAGTGATATGGACAAGATTTGAGCAGGAGTGTATTGATTTCAAGGATCATTCGTGTGGTTTTGTATTCGGTATTGGTTTGGATATAAACAATAGATACTATGTAACATATGTGATTGACTAGTATGATTCCAATAATAATTACAATCAAATATCTCTATATTGGTTTAGGAAAGTGTTTATTAGACTTAGTAATCAAAACTAAAGAACGTTGAACGTTGTTAAGGAAAGCGAAAACTACCGATACGAGAACAACTGCCGTTTAATGTTTTTGTATAACTAGTTCCCATTTTATGTATTTAGTTAAGCATTCATGAATAGTTTGATGCACTAATCTATAGTTGCATAATTTCGATTGAAATACAATTCACCGTTATTTACTTGGTTATGCTACATTGATTTGACTTCTTTTTGATAGGTCACACATTGTGTTTCTTGTTTAACGTATGATTACTTACATCCCACCACTTTCATTTTATTATCGATTCTTATTAAATGAATAAGAGTAGTTTCTTCATCATTTACAAGTGGTTTACTTGCCTTGATTGTCAAAAAAGTAATCTATGGATTGACAGTTGTTATTTGGATTGATTTGGTTCATTTTGGAATAAAGAGTGTTTGATGTAGGTTGTTTAGTGTTATGGACGAGATATGAGGAGGAGTGGATTGATTTCAAGGTTCATTCGTGTGCTTTTGTATTCGGTTTTGGTTTCGATGTAAACAATAATACTATGTAACATATGTGATTGGCAAGGATGATTCCAATGATAATTACAATTAGATTTCTTTATATTGGTTTAGAAGTGTGTTTATTAGACTTAATAATCAAAACTCAAGAACGTTGCACGTTGATAAGGAAAGCAAAAGCTATCGATGCGAGAACAGTTGTTGTTTAATATTTTTGTATAACTAGTTCCCTTTGTATGTATTTAGTTAAGCATTCGTGAATAGTTTGATGCACTAATCTATAGTTGCAAAATTCCGATTGAAATACAATTAACCGTTATTTACTAGGTTATGCTACATTGATTTGACTTCTTTTTGATAGGTCACACATTGTGTTCTTGTTTAAGGTATGATTAATTACATCCCACCACTTTCATTTGATTATCGATTCTTATTAAATGAATAAAAGTAGTTTCTACATCATTTACAAGTGGTTTACTTGCCTTGATTGTCAATAAAGAAATCTTTGGATTGACAGTTGTTATTTATATTGATTTAGTTCATTTTGGAACAAAGAGTGTTTGAAGTAAGTTGTATAGTGATATGGACAAGATTTGAGCAGGAGTGTATTGATTTCAAGGATCATTCGTGTGGTTTTGTATTCGGTATTGGTTTGGATATAAACAATAGATACTATGTAACATATGTGATTGACTAGTATGATTCCAATAATAATTACAATCAAATACCTCTATATTGGTTTTGGAAAGTGTTTATTAGACTTAGTAATCAAAACTAAAGAACGTTGGACGTTGTTAAGGAAAGCGAAAACTATCGATACGCGAACAACTGGCGTTTAATGTTTTTGTATAACTAGTTCCCTTTGTATGTATTTAGTTAAGCATTCATGAATAGTTTGATGCACTAATCTATAGTTGCATAATTTCGATTGAAATACAATTCACCGTTATTTACTTGGTTATGCTACATTGATTTGACTTCTTTTTGATAGGTAACACATTGTGTTTCTTGTTTAACGTATGATTACTTACATCCCACCACTTTCATTTGATTATCGATTCTTATTAAATGAATAAGAGTAGTTTCTACATCATTTACAAGTGGTTTACTTGCCTTGATTGTCAATAAAGAAATCTTTGGATTGACAGTTGTTATTTATATTGATTTAGTTCATTTTGGAACAAAGAGTGTTTGAAGTAAGTTGTATAGTGATATGGACAAGATTTGAGCAGGAGTGTATTGATTTCAAGGATCATTCGTGTGGTTTTGTATTCGGTATTGGTTTGGATATAAACAATAGATACTATGTAACATATGTGATTGACTAGTATGATTCCAATAATAATTACAATCAAATATCTCTATATTGGTTTAGGAAAGTGTTTATTAGACTTAGTAATCAAAACTAAGAACGTTGAACGTTGTTAAGGAAAGCGAAAACTACCGATACGAGAACAACTGCCGTTTAATGTTTTTGTATAACTAGTTCCCATTTTATGTATTTAGTTAAGCATTCATGAATAGTTTGATGCACTAATCTATAGTTGCATAATTTCGATTGAAATACAATTCACCGTTATTTACTTGGTTATGCTACATTGATTTGACTTCTTTTTGATAGGTCACACATTGTGTTTCTTGTTTAACGTATGATTACTTACATCCCACCACTTTCATTTTATTATCGATTCTTATTAAATGAATAAGAGTAGTTTCTTCATCATTTACAAGTGGTTTACTTGCCTTGATTGTCAAAAAAGAAATCTATGGATTGACAGTTGTTATTTGGATTGATTTGGTTCATTTTGGAATAAAGAGTGTTTGATGTAGGTTGTTTAGTGTTATGGACGAGATATGAGGAGGAGTGGATTGATTTCAAGGTTCATTCGTGTGCTTTTGTATTCGGTTTTGGTTTCGATGTAAACAATAATACTATGTAACATATGTGATTGGCAAGGATGATTCCAATGATAATTACAATTAGATTCTTTATATTGGTTTAGAAGTGTTTTATTAGACTTAATAATCAAAACTCAAGAACGTTGCACGTTGATAAGGAAAGCAAAAGCTATCGATGCGAGAACAGTTGTTGTTTAATATTTTTGTATAACTAGTTCCCTTTGTATGTATTTAGTTAAGCATTCGTGAATAGTTTGATGCACTAATCTATAGTTGCAAAATTCCGATTGAAATACAATTAACCGTTATTTACTAGGTTATGCTACATTGATTTGACTTCTTTTTGATAGGTCACACATTGTGTTTCTTGTTTAAGGTATGATTAATTACATCCCACCACTTTCATTTGATTATCGATTCTTATTAAATGAATAAAAGTAGTTTCTACATCATTTACAAGTGGTTTACTTGCCTTGATTGTCAATAAAGAAATCTTTGGATTGACAGTTGTTATTTATATTGATTTAGTTCATTTTGGAACAAAGAGTGTTTGAAGTAAGTTGTATAGTGATATGGACAAGATTTGAGCAGGAGTGTATTGATTTCAAGGATCATTCGTGTGGTTTTGTATTCGGTATTGGTTTGGATATAAACAATAGATACTATGTAACATATGTGATTGACTAGTATGATTCCAATAATAATTACAATCAAATATCTCTATATTGGTTTTCGAAAGTGTTTATTAGACTTAGTAATCAAAACTAAAGAACGTTGGACGTTGTTAAGGAAAGCGAAAACTATCGACACGAGAACAACTGGCGTTTAATGTTTTTGTATAACTAGTTCCCTTTGTATGTATTTAGTTAAGCATTCATGAATAGTTTGATGCACTAATCTATAGTTGCATAATTTCGATTGAAATACAATTCACCGTTATTTACTTGGTTATGCTACATTGATTTGACTTCTTTTTGATAGGTCACACATTGTGTTTCTTGTTTAACGTATGATTACTTACATCCCACCACTTTCATTTGATTATCGATTCTTATTAAATGAATAAGAGTAGTTTCTTCATCATTTACAAGTGGTTTACTTGCCTTGATTGTCTAAAAAAAAATCTATGGATTGACAGCTGTTATTTGGATTGATTTAGTTCATTTTGGAATAAAGAGTGTTTGATGTAGGTTGTTTAGTGTTATGGACGAGATATGAGGAGGGGTGGATTGATTTCAAGGATCGTTCGTGTGGTTTGATGCACTAATCTATAGTTGCATAATTTCGATTGAAATACATTCACATTCCGTTATTTACTTGGTTATGCTACATTGATTTGACTTCTTTTTGATAGGTCACACATTGTGTTTCTTGTTTAACGTATGATTACTTACATCCCCTACTTTCATTTGATTATCGATTCTTATTAAATGAATAAGAGTAGTTTCTTCATCATTTACAAGTGGTTTACTTGCCTTGATTGTCAAAAAGGAAATCTATGGATTGACAGCTGTTATTTGGATTGATTTTGTTCATTTTGGAATAAAGAGTGTTTGATGTAGGTTGTTTAGTGTTATGGACGAGATATGAGGAGGATGGATTGATTTCAAGGTTCATTCGTGTGCTTTTGTATTCGGTTTTGGTTTCGATGTAAACAATAATACTATGTAACATATGTGATTGGCAAGTACGATTCCAATGATAATTACAATTAGATTTCTTTATATGGTTTAAAAGTGTGTTTATTAGACTTAATAATCAAATCTCAAGAACGTTGCACGTTGATAAGGAAAGCAAAAGCTATCGATGCGAGAACAGTTGTTGTTTAATGTTTTTGTATAACTAGTTCCCTTTGTATGTATTTAGTTAAGCATTCATGAATAGTTTGATGCACTAATCTATAGTTGCAAAATTCCGATTGAAATACAATTAACCGTTATTTACTTGGTTATGCTACATTGATTTGACTTCTTTTTGATAGGTCACACATTGTGTTTCTTGTTTAACGTATGATTAATTACATCCCACCACTTTCATTTGATTATCGATTCTTATTAAATGAATAAGAGTAGTTTCTACATCATTTACAAGTGGTTTACTTGCCTTGATTGTCAATAAATAAATCTTTGGATTGACAGTTGTTATTTATATTGATTTAGTACATTTTGGAACAAAGAGTGTTTGAAGTAAGTTGTATAGTGATATGGACAAGATTTGAGCAGGAGTGTATTGATTTCAAGGATCATTCGTGTGGTTTTGTATTCGGTATTGGTTTGGATATAAACAATAGATACTATGTAACATATGTGATTGACAAGTATGATTCCAATAATAATTACAATCAAATATCTCTATATTGGTTTAGGAAAGTGTTTATTAGACTTAGTAAACAAAACTAAAGAACGTTGAACGTTGTTAAGGAAAGCGAAAACTACCGATACGAGAACAACTGCCGTTTAATGTTTTTGTATAACTAGTTCCATTGTATGTATTTAGTTAAGCATTCATGAATAGTTTGATGCACTAATCTATAGTTGCATAATTTCAATTGAAATACAATTCACCGTTATTTACTTGGTTATGTTACATTGATTTGACTTCTTTTTGATAGGTCACACATTGTGTTTCTTGTTTAACGTATGATTACTTACATCCCACCACTTTCATTTGATTATCGATTCTTATTAAATGAATAAGAGTAGTTTCTACATCATTTACAAGTGGTTTACTTGCCTTGATTGTCAATAAATAAATCTTTGGATTGACAGTTGTTATTTATATTGATTTAGTTCATTTTGGAACAAAGAGTGTTTGAAGTAAGTTGTATAGTGATATGGACAAGATTTGAGCAGGAGTGTATTGATTTCAAGGATCATTCGTGTGGTTTTGTATTCGGTATTGGTTTGGATATAAACAATAGATACTATGTAACATATGTGATTGACAAGTATGATTCCAATAATAATTACAATCAAATATCTCTATATTGGTTTAGGAAAAGTGTTTATTAGACTTAGTAAACAAAACTAAAGAACGTTGAACGTTGTTAAGGAAAGCGAAAACTACCGATACGAGAACAACTGCCGTTTAATGTTTTTGTATAACTAGTTCCATTGTATGTATTTAGTTAAGCATTCATGAATAGTTTGATGCACTAATCTATAGTTGCATAATTTCGATTGAAATACAATTCACCGTTATTTACTTGGTTATGCTACATTGATTTGACTTCTTTTTGATAGGTCACACATTGTGTTTCTTGTTTAACGTATGATTACTTACATCCCTCCACTTTCATTTTATTATCGATTCTTATTAAATGAATAAGAGTAGTTTCTTCATCATTTACAAGTGGTTTACTTGCCCTGATTGTCAAAAAAGAAATCTATGGATTGATAGTCGTTATTTGGATTGATTTAGTTCATTTTGGAGTAAAGAGTGTTTGATGTAGCTTGTTTAGTGTTATGGACGAGATATGAGGAGGAGTGGATTGATTTCAAGGTTCATTCGTGTGCTTTTGTATTCAGTTTTGGTTTTGATGTAAACAATAATACTATGTAACATATATGATTGGCAAGTAGGATTCCAATGATAATTACAATTAGATTTCTTTATATTGGTTTAGAAGTGTGTTTATTAGACTTAATAATCAAAACTCAAGAACGTTGCACGTTGATAAGGAAAGCAAAAGCTATCGATGCGAGAACAGTTGTTGTTTAATGTTTTTGTATAACTAGTTCCCTTTGTATGTATTTAGTTAAGCATTCATGAATAGTTTGATGCACTAATCTAAAGTTGCAAAATTCCGATTGAAATACAATTAACCGTTATTTACTTGGTTATGCTACTTTGATTTGACTTATTTTTGATAGGTCACACATTGTGTTTCTTGTTTAACGTATGATTAATTACATCCCACCACTTTCATTTGATTATCGATTCTTATTAAATGAATAAGAGTAGTTTCTACATCATTTACAAGTGGTTTACTTGCCTTGATTGTCAATAAAGAAATCTTTGGATTGACAGTTGTTATTTATATTGATTTAGTTCATTTTGGAACAAAGAGTGTTTGAAGTAAGTTGTGTAGTGATATGGACAAGATTTGAGCAGGAGTGTATTGATTTCAAGGATCATTCGTGTGGTTTTGTATTCGGTATTGGTTTGGATATAAACAATAGATACTATGTAACATATGTGATTGACTAGTATGATTCCAATAATAATTACAATCAAATATCTCTATATTGGTTTAGCAAAGTGTTTATTAGACTTAGTAATCAAAACTAAAGAACGTTGGACGTTGTTTAGGAAAGCGAAAACTATCGATACGTGAACAACTGGCGTTTAATGTTTTTGTATAACTAGTTCCCTTTGTATGTATTTAGTTAAGCATTCATGAATAGTGTGATGCACTAATCTATAGTTGCATAATTTCGATTGAAATACAATTCACCGTTATTTACTTGGTTATGCTACATTGATTTGACTTCTTTTTGATAGGTCACACATTGTGTTTCTTGTTTAACGTATGATTACTTACATCCCACCACTTTCATTTTATTATCGATTCTTATTCATCATTTACAAGTGGTTTACTTGCCTTGATTGTCAAAAAAGAAATCTATGGATTGACAGTGGTTATTTGGATTGATTTAGTTCATTTTGGAATAAAGAGTGATTGATGTAGCTTGTTTAGTGTTATGGACGAGATATGAGGAGGAGTGGATTGATTTCAAGGTTCATTCGTGTGCTTTTGTATTCAGTTTTGGTTTTGATGTAAACAATAATACTATGTAACATATATGATTGGCAAGTAGGATTCCAATGATAATTACAATTAGATTTCTTTATATTGGTTTAGAAGTGTGTTTATTAGACTTAATAATCAAAACTCAAGAACGTTGCACGTTGATAAGGAAAGCAAAAGCTATCGATGCGAGAACAGTTGTTGTTTAATGTTTTTGTATAACTAGTTCCCTTTGTATGTATTTAGTTAAGCATTCATGAATAGTTTGATGCACTAATCTAAAGTTGCAAAATTCCGATTGAAATACAATTAACCGTTATTTACTTGGTTATGCTACCTTGATTTGACTTATTTTTGATAGGTCACACATTGTGTTTCTTGTTTAACGTATGATTAATTACATCCCACCACTTTCATTTGATTATCGATTCTTATTAAATGAATAAGAGTAGTTTCTACATCATTTACAAGTGGTTTACTTTCCTTGATTGTCAATAAAGAAATCTTTGGATTGACAGTTGTTATTTATATTGCTTTAGTTTATTTTGGAACAAAGAGTGTTTGAAGTAAGTTGTATAGTGATATGGACAAGATTTGAGCAGGAGTGTATTGATTTCAAGGATCATTCGTGTGGTTTTGTATTCGGTATTGGTTTGGATATAAACAATAGATACTATGTAACATATGTGATTGACTAGTATGATTCCAATAATAATTACAATCAAATATCTCTATATTGGTTTAGCAAAGTGTTTATTAGACTTAGTAATCAAAACTAAAGAACGTTGGACGTTGTTTAGGAAAGCGAAAACTATCGATACGTGAACAACTGGCGTTTAATGTTTTTGTATAACTAGTTCCCTTTGTATGTATTTAGTTAAGCATTCATGAATAGTGTGATGCACTAATCTATAGTTGCATAATTTCGATTGAAATACAATTCACCGTTATTTACTTGGTTATGCTACATTGATTTGACTTCTTTTTGATAGGTCACACATTGTGTTTCTTGTTTAACGTATGATTACTTACATCCCACCACTTTCATTTTATTATCGATTCTTATTAAATGAATAAGAGTAGTTTCTTCATCATTTACAAGTGGTTTACTTGCCTTGATTGTCAAAAAAGAAATCTATGGATTGACAGTGTTTTTGGATTGATTTAGTTCATTTGGAATAAAGAGTGATTGATGTAGCTTGTTTAGTGTTATGGACGAGATATGAGGAGGAGTGGATTGATTTCAAGGTTCATTCGTGTGCTTTTGTATTCGGTTTTGGTTTCGATGTAAACAATAATACTATGTAACATATGTGATTGGCAAGTACGATTCCAATGATAATTACAATTAGATTTCTTTATATTGGTTTAAAAGTGTGTTTATTAGACTTAATAATCAAATCTCAAGAACGTTGCACGTTGATAAGGAAGCAAAAGCTATCGATGCGAGAACAGTTGGTTGTTTAATGTTTTTGTATAACTAGTTCCCTTTGTATGTATTTAGTTAAGCATTCATGAATAGTTTGATGCACTAATCTATAGTTGCAAAATTCCGATTGAAATACAATTAACCGTTATTTACTTGGTTATGCTACATTGATTTGACTTCTTTTTGATAGGTCACACATTGTGTTTCTTGTTTAACGTATGATTAATTACATCCCACCACTTTCATTTGATTATCGATTCTTATTAAATGAATAAGAGTAGTTTCTACATCATTTACAAGTGGTTTACTTGCCTTGATTGTCAATAAATAAATCTTTGGATTGACAGTTGTTATTATATGATTTAGTACATTTTGGAACAAAGAGTGTTTGAAGTAAGTGTTGTATAGTGATATGGACAAGATTTGAGCAGGAGTGTATTGATTTCAAGGATCATTCGTGTGGTTTGTATTCGGTATTGGTTTGGATATAAACAATAGATACTATGTAACATATGTGATTGACAAGTATGATTCCAATAATAATTACAATCAAATATCTCTATATTGGTTTAGGAAAGTGTTATTAGACTTAGTAAACAAAACTAAAGAACGTTGACGTTGTTAAGGAAAGCGAAAACTACCGATACGAGAACAACTGCCGTTTAATGTTTTTGTATAACTAGTTCCATTGTATGTATTTAGTTAAGCATTCATGAATAGTTTGATGCACTAATCTATAGTTGCATAATTTCGATTGAAATACAATCACCGTTATTTACGTTATGTTACATTGATTTGACTTCTTTTTGATAGGTCACACATTGTGTTTCTTGTTTAACGTATGATTACTTACATCCCACCACTTTCATTTGATTATCGATTCTTATTAAATGAATAAGAGTAGTTTCTACATCATTTACAAGTGGTTTACTTGCCTTGATTGTCAATAAATAAATCTTTGGATTGACAGTTGTTATATATTGATTTAGTTCATTTTGGAACAAAGGTTTGAAGTAAGTTGTATAGTGATATGGACAAGATTTGAGCAGGAGTGTATTGATTTCAAGGATCATTCGTGTGGTTTTGTATTCGGTATTGGTTTGGATAAAAAATAGATACTATGTAACATATGTGATGACAAGTATGATTCCAATAATAATTACAATCAAATATCTCTATATTGGTTTAGGAAAGTGTTTATTAGACTTAGTAAACAAAACTAAAGAACGTTGAACGTTGTTAAGGAAAGCGAAAACTACCGATACGAGAACAATGCCGTTTAATGTTTTGTATAACTAGTTCCATTGTATGTATTTAGTTAAGCATTCATGAATAGTTTGATGCACTAATCTATAGTGCATAATTTCGATTGAAATACAATTCACCGTTATTTACTTGGTTATGCTACATTGATTTGACTTCTTTTTGATAGGTCACACATTGTGTTTCTTGTTTAACGTATGATTACTTACATCCCTCCACTTTCATTTATTATCGATTCTTATTAAATGAATAAGAGTAGTTTCTTCATCATTTACAAGTGGTTTACTTGCCCTGATTGTCAAAAAAGAAATCTATGGATTGATAGTCGTTTTGGATTGATTTAGTTCATTTTGGAGTAAAGAGTGTTTGATGTAGCTGTTTAGTGTTATGGACGAGATATGAGGAGGAGTGGATTGATTTCAAGGTTCATTCGTGTGCTTTTGTATTCAGTTTTGGTTTGATGTAAACAATAATACTATGTAACATATATGATTGGCAAGTAGGATTCCAATGATAATTACAATTAGATTTCTTTATATTGGTTTAGAAGTGTGTTTATTAGACTTAATAATCAAAACTCAAGAACGTTGCACGTTGATAAGGAAAGCAAAAGCTATCGATGCGAGAACAGTTGTTGTTTAATGTTTTTGTATAACTAGTTCCCTTTGTATGTATTTAGTTAAGCATTCATGAATAGGTTGATGCACTAATCTAAAGTTGCAAAATTCCGATTGAAATACAATTAACCGTTATTTACTTGGTTATGCTACTTTGATTTGACTTATTTTGATAGGTCACACATTGTGTTTCTTGTTTAACGTATGATTAATACATCCACCACTTTCATTTGATTATCGATTCTTATTAATGAATAAGAGTAGTTTCTACATCATTTACAGTGGTTTACTTGCCTTGATTGTCAATAAAGAATCTTTGGATTGACAGTTGTTATTTATATTGATTTAGTTCATTTGGAACAAAGAGTGTTTGAAGTAAGTTGTGTAGTGATATGGACAAGATTTGAGCAGGAGTGTATTGATTTCAAGGATCATTCGTGTGGTTTTGTATTCGGTATTGTTTGGATATAAACAATAGATACTATGTAACATATGTGATTGACTAGTATGATTCCAATAATAATTACAATCAAAATGTCTTATATTGGTTTAGCAAAGTGTTTATTAGACTTAGTAATCAAAACTAAAGAACGTTGGACGTGTTTAGGAAAGCGAAAACTATCGATACGTGAACAACTGGCGTTTAATGTTTTTGTATAACTAGTTCCTTTGTATGTATTTAGTTAAGCATTCATGAATAGTGTGATGCACTAATCTATAGTTGCATAATTTCGATTGAAATACAATTCACCGTTATTTACTTGGTTATGCTACATTGATTTGACTTCTTTTTGATAGGTCACACATTGTGTTTCTTGTTTAACGTATGATTACTTACATCCCACCACTTTCATTTTATTATCGATTCTTATTAAATGAATAAGAGTAGTTTCTTCATCATTTACAAGTGGTTTACTTGCCTTGATTGTCAAAAAAGAAATCTATGGATTGACAGTGGTTATTTGGATTGATTTAGTTCATTTTGGAATAAAGAGTGATTGATGTAGCTTGTTTAGTGTTATGGACGAGATATGAGGAGGAGTGGATTGATTTCAAGGTTCATTCGTGTGCTTTTGTATTCAGTTTTGGTTTTGATGTAAACAATAATACTATGTAACATATATGATTGGCAAGTAGGATTCCAATGATAATTACAATTAGATTTCTTTATATTGGTTTAGAAGTGTGTTTATTAGACTTAATAATCAAAACTCAAGAACGTTGCACGTTGATAAGGAAAGCAAAAGCTATCGATGCGAGAACAGTTGTTGTTAATGTTTTTGTATAACTAGTTCCTTTTGTATGTATTTAGTTAAGCATTCATGAATAGTTTGATGCACTAATATAAAGTTGCAAAATTCGATTGAAATACAATTACCGTTATTTACTTGGTTATGCTACTTTGATTTGACTTATTTTTGATAGGTCACACATTGTGTTTCTGTTTAACGTATGATTATTACATCCCACACTTTCATTTGATTATCGATTCTTATTAAATGAATAAGAGTAGATTTACATCATTACAAGTGGTTTACTTTCCTTGATTGTCAATAAAGAAACCTTTGGATTGACAGTTGTTATTTGGATTGATTTAGTTCATTTTGGAATAAAGAGTGATGATGTAGCTTGTTTAGTGTTATGGACGAGATATGAGGAGGAGTGGATTGATTTCAAGGTTCATTCGTGTGCTTTTGTATTCATTTGGTTTGATGTAAACAATAATACTATGTAACATATATGATTGGCAAGTAGGATTCCAATGATAATTACAATTAGATTTCTTTATATTGTTTAGAAGTGTGTTTATTAGACTTAATAATCAAAACTCAAGAAGTTGCACGTTGATAAGGAAAGCAAAAGCTATCGATGCGAGAACAGTTGTTGTTTAATGTTTTTGTAAACTAGTTCCCTTTGTATGTATTTAGTTAAGCATTCATGAATAGTTTGATGCACTAATCTAAAGTTGCAAAATTCGATTGAAATACAATTAACCGTTATTTACTTGGTTATGCTACTTTGATTTGACTTATTTTGATAGGTCACACATTGTGTTCTTGTTTAACGTATGATTAATTACATCCCACCACTTTCATTTGATTATCGTTCTTATTAAATGAATAAGAGTAGTTTCTACATCATTACAAGTGGTTTACTTCCTTGATTTTCAATAAAGAAATCTTTGGATTGACAGTTGTTATTTATATTGATTTAGTTCATTTTGGAACAAAGAGTGTTTGAAGTAAGTTTATAGTGATATGGACAAGATTTGAGCAGGAGTGTATTGATTTCAAGGATCATCGTGTGGTTTTGTATTCGGTATTGGTTTGGATAAACAATAGATACTATGTAACATATGTGATTGACTAGTATGATTCCAATAATAATTACAATCAAATATCTCTATATTGGTTTAGCAAAGTGTTTATTAGACTTAGTAATCAAAACTAAAGAACGTTGGACGTTGTTTAGGAAAGCGAAAACTATCGATACGTGAACAACTGGCGTTTAATGTTTTTGTATAACTAGTTCCCTTTGTATGTATTTAGTTAAGCATTCATGAATAGTTTGATGCACTAATCTATAGTTGCATAATTTCGATTGAAATACAATTCACCGTTATTTACTTGGTTATGCTACATTTACTTGACTTCTTTTTGATAGGTCACACATTGTGTTTCTTGTTTAACGTATGATTAGTTACATCCCACCACTTTCATTTGATTATCGATTCTTATTAAATGAATAAGGGTAGTTTCTTCATTATTTACAAGTGGTTTACTTGCCTTGATTGTCAAAAAAGAAATCTATGGATTGATAGTTGTTATTTGGATTGATTTAGTTCATTTTGGAATAAAGAGTGTTTGATGTAGGTTGTTTAGTGTTATGGACGAGATATGAGGAGGGGTGGATTGATTTCAAGGATCATTCGTGTGGTTTTGTATTCGGTATTGGTTTGGATATAAACAATAGATACTATGTAACATATGTGATTGACTTGTATGATTCCAATAATAATTACAATCAAATATCTCTATATTGGTTTTGGAAAGTGTTTATTAGACTTAGTAATCAAAACTAAAGAACGTTGGACGTTGTTAAGGAAAGAGAAAACTATCGATACGAGAACAACTGCCGTTTAATATTTTTGTATAACTAGTTCCCATTGTATGTATTTAGTTAAGCATTCATGAATAGTTTGATGCACTAATCTATAGTTGCATAATTTCGATTGAAATACAATTCACCGTTATTTACTTGGTTATGCTACATTGATTTGACTTCTTTTTGATAGGTCACACATTGTGTTTCTTGTTTAACGTATGATTACTTACATCCCACCACTTTCATTTTATTATCGATTCTTATTAAATGAATAAGAGTAGTTTCTTCATCATTTACAAGTGGTTTACTTGCCTTGATTGTCAAAAAAGAAATCTATTGATTGACAGTTATTTGGATTGATTTAGTTCATTTTGGAATAAAGAGTGTTTGATGTAGGTTGTTTAGTGTTATGGACGAGATATGAGGAGGAGTGGATTGATTTCAAGGTTCATTCGTGTGCTTTTGTATTCAGTTTTGGTTTTGATATAAACAATAATACTATGTAACATATATGATTGGCAAGTAGGATTCCAATGATAATTACAATTAGATTTCTTTATATTGGTTTAGAAGTGTGTTTATTAGACTTAATAATCAAAACTCAAGAACGTTGCACGTTGATAAGGAAAGCAAAAGCTATCGATGCGAGAACAGTTGTTGTTTAATGTTTTTGTATAACTAGTTCCTTTTGTATGTATTTAGTTAAGCATTCATGAATAGTTTGATGCACTAATATAAAGTTGCAAAATTCCGATTGAAATACAATTAACCGTTATTTACTTGGTTATGCTACTTTGATTTGACTTATTTTTGATAGGTCACACATTGTGTTTCTTGTTTAACGTATGATTAATTACATCCCACCACTTTCATTTGATTATCGATTCTTATTAAATGAATAAGAGTAGATTCTACATCATTTACAAGTGGTTTACTTTCCTTGATTGTCAATAAAGAAATCTTGGATTGACAGTTGTTATTTATATGATTAGTTCATTTTGGAAAAAAGAGTGTTTGAAGTAAGTTGTATAGTGATATGGACAAGATTGAGCAGGAGTGTATTGATTTCAAGGATCATTCGTGTGGTTTTGTATTCGGTATTGGTTGGATATAAACAATAGATACTATGTAACATATGTGATTGACTAGTATGATTCAATAATAATTACAATCAATATCTTCTATATTGGTTTAGCAAAGTGTTTATTAGACTTAGTAATCAAAACTAAAGAACGTTGGACGTTGTTGAGGAAAGCGAAAACTATCGATACGTGAACAACTGGCGTTTAATGTTTTTGTATAACTAGTTCCCTTTGTATGTTTTTAGTTAAGCATTCATGAATAGTTTGATGCACTAATCTATAGTTGCATAATTTCGATTGAAATACAATTCACCGTTATTTACTTGGTTATGCTACATTTACTTGACTCTTTTTGATAGGTCACACATTGTGTTTTTGTTTAACGTATGATTAGTACATCCACCACTTTCATTTGATTATCAATTCTTATTAAATGAATAAGGGTAGTTTCTTCATATTTACAAGTGGTTACTTGCCTTGATTGTCAAAAAAGAAATCTATGGATTGATAGTTGTTATTTGGATGATTTAGTTCATTTGGAAATAAAGAGTGTTTGGTGTAGGTTGTTCGGTGTTATGGACGAGATATGAGGAGGGGTGGATTGATTTCAAGGATCATTCGTGTGGTTTGTATTCGGTATTGGTTTGGATATAAACAATAGACTATGTAATATGTGATTGACTAGTATGATTCCAATAATAATTACAATCAAATATCTCTATATTGGTTTTGGAAAGTGTTTATTAGACTTAGTAATCAAAACTAAAGAACGTTGGACGTTGTTAAGGAAAGCGAAAACTATCGATACGAGAACAACTGGCATTTAATGTTTTTGTATAACTAGTTCCCTTTATATGTATTTAGTTAAGCATTCATGAATAGTTTGATGCACTAATCTATAGTTGCATAATTTCGATTGAAATGCAATTCACCGTTATTTACTTGGTTATGCTACATTGATTTGACTTCTTTTTGATAGGTAACACATTGCGTTTCTTGTTTAACTTAAGATTACTTGCATCCCACCACTTTCATTTGATTATCGATTCTTATTAAATGAATAATAGTAGTTTCTACATCATTTACAAGTGGTTTACTTGCCTTGATTGTCAATAAAGAAATCTTTGGATTGACAGTTGTTATTTATATTGATTTAGTTTATTTTGGAACAAAGAGTGTTTGAAGTAAGTTGTATAGTGATATGGACAAGATTTGAGCAGGAGTGTATTGATTTCAAGGATCATTCGTGTGGTTTTGTATTCGGTATTGGTTTGGATATAAACAAGGATACTATGTAACATATATGATTGACTAGTATGATTCCAATAATAACAATCGAATATCTCTATATTGGTATAGGAAAGTGTTTATTAGACTTAGTAATCAAACTAAAGAAGTTGAACGTTGTTAAGGAAAGCAAAAATACGATACGAGAACAACTGCCGTTTAATGTTTTTGTATAACTAGTTCCCATTGTATGTATTTAGTTAAGCATTCATGAATAGTTTGATGCACTAATGTATAGTTGCATAATTTCGATTGAAATACAATTAACCGTTATTTACTTGGTTATGCTACATTGATTTGACTTCTTTTTGATAGGTCACACATTGTGTTTCTTGTTTAACGTATGATTACTTACATCCCACCACTTTCATCTGATTATCGATTCTTATTAAATGAATAAGAGTAGTTTCTTCATCATTTACAAGTGGTTTGCTTGCCTTGATTGTGAAAAAAGAAATCTATGGATTGACAGTTATTATTTGGATTGATTTAGTTCATTTTCGAATAAAGAGTGTTTGATGTAGGTTGTTCAGTGTTATGGACGAGATATGAGGAGGAGTGGATTGATTTCAAGGGTCATTCGTGTGGTTTTGTATTCGGTTTTGGTTTCGATGTAAACAATAATACTATGTAACACATGTGATTGGCAAGTATGATTCCAATGATAATTACAATCAGATTTCTTTATATTGGTTTAGAAGTGTGTTTAGACTTAATAATCAACACTCAAGAACGTTGCACGTTGATAAGGAAAGCAAAAGCTATCGATGCGAGAACAGTTATTGTTTAATGTTTTGTATAACTAGTTCCCTTTGTATGTATTTAGTCAAGCATTCATGAATAGTTTGATGCA
This sequence comes from Flaveria robusta, assembly GCA_025506415.1. Classification (NCBI taxonomy): domain Eukaryota; kingdom Viridiplantae; phylum Streptophyta; class Magnoliopsida; order Asterales; family Asteraceae; genus Flaveria; species Flaveria robusta. Next base: position 81,219 of record JACCIZ010000371.1, read on the forward strand.
CTAATCTATAGTTGCATAATTTCGATTGAAAAACAATTCACCGTTATTTACTTGGTTATGCTATATTGATTTGACTTCTTTTTGATAGGTCACACATTGTGTTTCTTGTTTAACGTATGATTAATTACATCACACCAATTTCATTTGATTATCGATTCTTATTAAATGAATAAAAGTAGTTCTACATCATTACATTGATTATCGATTTAAATGAATAAGAGTAGTTTCTACATAATTTACAAGTGGTTTACTTGCCTTGATTGTCAATAAAAAAATCTTTGATTGATAGTTGTTATTTACATTGATTTAGTTCATTTTAGAACAAAGTGTGTTTGAAGTAGTTGAATAGTGATGGACAAGATTGAGCAGGAGTGGAGTTATAATTTCAAGGATCATTCGTGTGGTTTTGTATTCGGTATTGGTTTGGATATAAACAATAGATACTATGTAACATATGTGATTGACTAGTATGATTCCAATAATAATTACAATCAAATATCTTATATTGGATTTGGAAAGTGTTTATTAGACTTAGGATTCAAAACTAAAGAACGTGGACATTGTTAGGAAAGCGAAAACTATCGATACGAGAAACACTGGCGTTTAATGTTTTTGTATAAATAGTTCCTTTGTATGTATTTAGTTAAGCATTCATGAATAGTTTGATGCACTAATATATAGTTGCATAATTTCGATTGAAATACAATTCACCGTTATTTACTTGGTTATGCTACATTGATTTGACTTCTTTTGATAGGTCACACATTGTGTTTCTTGTTTACGTATGATTACTTACATCCACCACTTTCATTTGATTATCGATTCTTATTAAATGAATAAGAGTAGTTTCTTCATCATTTACAAGTGTTTACTTGCCTTGATTGTCAAAAAGAAATCTATGGATTGACAGTTGTTATTTGGATTGATTTAGTTCATTTTGGAACAAAGAGTGTTTGAAGTAGTTGTATAGTGATATGGACAGATTGAGGAGGGTGTATTGATTTCAAGGATCATTTGTGTGGTTTTGTATTCGGTATTGGTTTGGATATAAACAATAGATACTATGTAACATATGTGATTGACTAGTATGATTCCAATAATAATTACAATCAAATATCTCTATATGGTTTAGGAAAGTGTTATTAGACTTAGTAATCAAAACTAAAGAACGTTGGACGTTGTTAAGGAAAGCGAAAACTATCGATACGAGAACAACTGGCGTTTAATGTTTTTGTATAACTAGTTCCCTTTGTATGTATTTAGTAAGCATTCGTGAATAGTTTGATTCACTAATCTATAGTTGCATAATTTCGATTGAAATACAATTCACCGTTATTTACTTGGTTATGTTACATTGATTTGACTTCTTTTTGATAGGTCACACATTGTGTTTCTTGTTTAACGTATGATTACTTACATCCCACCACTTTTATTTGATTATCGATTCTTATTAAATGAATAAGAGTGGTTTCTTCATCATTTACAAGTGGTTTGCTTGCCTTGATTGTCAAAAAAGAAATCTATGGATTGAAAGTTGTTATTTGGATTGATTTAGTTCATTTTCAAATAAATAGTGTTTGATGTAGGTTGTTAAGTGTTATGGACGAGATATGAAGAGGAGTGGATTGATTTCAAGGGTAATTCGTGTGGTTTTGTATTCGGTTTTTGTTTCGATGTAAACAATAATACTATGTAACACATGTGATTGGCAAGTATGATTCCAATGATAATTACAATCAGATTTCTTTATATTGGGTTAGAAGTGTATTTTTTAGACTTAATAATCAACACTCAAGAACGTTGCACGTTGATAAGGAGAGCAAAAGCTATCGATGCGAGAACAGTTGTTGTTTACTGTTTTGTATAACTAGTTCCCTTTGTATGTATTTAGTCAAGCATTCATGAATAGTTTGATGCACTAATCTATAGTTGCATAATTTCGATTGAAATACAATTCACCGTTATTTACTTGGTTATGCTATATTGATTTGACTCTTTTTGATAGGTCACACATGTGTTTCTTGTTTAACGTATGATTAATTACATCCACCACTTTCATTTGATTATCGATTCTTATTAAATGAATAAAAGTAGTTTCTACATATTTACATTGATTATCGATTCTTATTAAATGAATAAGAGTAGTTTCTACATCATTTACAAGTGGTTTACTTGCCTTGATTGTCAATAAAAATCTTTGGATTGATAGTTGTTATTTACATTGATTAGTTCATTTGGAACAAAGTGTGTTTGAAGTAAGTTGTATAGTGATATGGACAAGATTGAGCAGGAGTGTATTGATTTCAAGAATCATTCGTGTGGTTTTGTATTCGGTATTTGTTTGGATATAAACAATAGATACTATGTACATATGTGATTGATAGTATGATTCCAATAATAATTAGAATCAAATATTTATATGGATTAGGAAAGTGTTTATTAGACTTAGGATTCAAAACTAAAGAACGTTGGACATTGTTTAGGAAAGCAAAAACTATCGATACGAGAACAACTGGCGTTTAAAGTTTTTGTATAAATAGTTCCCTTTGTATGTATTTAGTTAAGCATTCATGAATAGTTTGATGCACTAATATATAGTTGCATAATTTCGATTGAAATACATTCACCGTTATTTACTTGGTTATGCTACATTGATTTGACTCTTTTTGATAGGTCACACATTGTGTTTCTTGTTAACGTATGATTACTTAATCCCACCACTTTCATTTGACTATTGATTCTTATTAAATGAATAAGAGTAGTTTCTCATCATTTACAGTGGTTACTTGCCTTGATTGTCAAAAAGAAATCCTGGATGACAGTTGTTATTTGGATTGATTTAGTTCATTTTGGAACAAAGAGTGTTTGAAGTAAGTTGTATAGTGATATGGACAAGATTTGAGCAGGGGTGTATTGATTTCAAGGATCATTCGTGTGGTTGTATTCGGTATTGGTTGGATATAAACAATAGATACTAGTAACAATGTGTTGACTAGTATGATTCCAATAATAATTACAATCAAATATCTTATATTGGTTTTGGAAATGTTTATTAGAATTAGTAATCAAAACTAAAGAACGTTGGACGTTGTTAAGGAAAGCGAAAACTATCGATACGAGAACAACTGGAGTTTAATGTTTTTATATAACTAGTTCCCTTTGTATGTATTTAGTAAGCATTCATGAATAGTTTGATGCACTAATCTATAGTTGCAAAATTCCGATTGAAATACAATTAACCGTTATTTACTTGGTTATGCTACATTGATTTGACTTCTTTTTGAGGTCACACATTGTGTTTCTTGTTTAACGTATGATTACTTACACCACCACTTTCATTGATTATCAATTCTTATTAAATGAATAATAGTAGTTTCTACATCATTTACAAGTGGTTTACTTGCCTTGATTGTCAATAAAGAAATCTTGGATTGACAGTTGTTATTATATTGATTTAGTTCATTTTGGAACAAAGAGTGTTTGAAGTAAGTTGTATAGTGATATGGACAAGATTTGAGCAGGAGTGTATTGATTTCAAGGATCATTCGTGTGGTTTTGTATTCGGATTGGTTTAGATATAAACAATAGATACTATGTCACATGTGATTGACTAGTATGATTCCATAATAATTACAATCAAATATCTCTATATTGGTTTAGGAAAGTGTTTATTAGACTTAGTAATCAAAACTAAAGAACGTTGGACGTTGTTAAGGAAAGCGAAAACTATCGATACGTGAACAATTGGCGTTTAATGTTTTTGGATAACTAGTTCCCTTTGTATGTATTTAGTTAAGCATTCGTGAATAGTTTGATTCACTAATCTATAGTTGCATAATTTCGATTGAAATACAATTCACCGTTATTTACTTGGTTATGCTACATTGATTTGACTTATTTTGTTATTTACTTGGTTATGCTACATTGATTTGACTTATTTTTGATAGGTCACACATTGTGTTTCTTGTTTAAACATATGATTATTATTCCCACAACTTTCATTTGATATTGCTTTTTATTAAATTAATAGAGTAGTTTCTACATCATTTACAAGTGGTTTACTTGCCTTGATTGTCAATAAAGTAATCTTTGGATTGACAGTTTTTATTATATTGATTTAGTTCAGTTTGGAAAATAGTGTTTGAAGTAAGTTGTATAGTGATATGGACAAGATTTGAGCAGGAGTGTATTGATTTCAAGGATCATTCGTGTGGTTTTGTATTCGGTATTTGTTTGGATATAACAATAGATACTATGTAACATATGTGATTGACTAGTATGATTCCAATAATATTACAATCAAATATCTTATATTGGTTTCGAAAGTGTTTATTAGACTTAGTAATCAAAACTAAAGAACGTTGGACGTTGTTAAGGAAGCGAAAACTATCGATACGAGAACAACTGGCGTTTAATGTTTTTGTATAACTAGTTCCCTTTGTATGTATTTAGTTAAGCATTCATGAATAGTTTGATGCACTAATATTAGTTGCATATTTCGATTGAAATACAATTCACCGTTATTTACTTGGTTATGCTACATTGATTTGACTTCTTTTTGATAGGTCACACATTGTGTTTCTTGTTTAACGTATGATTACTTACATCCCACCACTTTCATTTGATTATCGATTCTTATTAAAATGATAAGAGTAGTTTCTTCATCATTTACAAGTGGTTTACTTGCCTTGATTGTCAAAAAAAATCTTTGGATTGACAGTTGTTATTTGGATTGATTTAGTTCATTTTGGAACAAAGAGTGTTTGAGTAAGTTGTATAGTGATATGGACAAGATTTGAGCAGGAGTGTATTGATTTCAAGGATCATTCGTGTGGTTTTGTATTCGTATTGGTTTGGATATAAACAATAGATACTATGTAACATATGTGATTGACTAGTATGATTCCAATAATAATTACAATCAATATCCTATATTGGTTTAGGAAAGTGTTTATTAGACTTAGTAATCAAAACTAAAGAACGTTGACGTTGTTAAGGAAAGCGAAACTATCGATACGAGAACAACTGGCGTTTAATGTTTTTGTATAACTAGTTCCCTTTGTATGTATTTAGTTAAGCATTCATGAATAGTTTGATGCACTAATCTATAGTTGCATAATTTCGATTGAAATACAATTCACCGTTATTACTTGGTTATGCTACATTGATTTGACTTCTTTTTGATAGGTCACACATTGTTTTCTTGTTTAACGTATGATTACTTACATCCCACCACTTTCATTTGATATCGTTCTTATTAATGAATAAGAGTAGTTTCTTCATCATTTACAAGTGGTTTACTTGCCTTGATTGTCAAAAAGAAATCTATGGATTGACAGTTGTTATTTGATTGATTTAGTTCATTTGGAACAAAGAGTTTTTGAAGTAGGTTGTTAGTTTATGGACGAGATAGGAGGAGTGTATTGATTTCAAGGATCATTCGTGTGGTTTTGTATTCGTATTGGTTTGGATATAACAATAGATACTATGTACATATGTGATTGACTAGTATGATTCCAATAATAATTACAATCAATATCTCTATATTGGTTTTAGAAAGTGTTTATTAGACTTAGTAATCAAACTAAAGAACGTTGGACGTTGTTAGGAAAGCGAAAACTATCGATACGAGAACAACTGGCGTTTAATTTTTTTATATACTAGTTCCCTTTGTATGTATTTAGTTAAGCATTCATGAATAGTTTGATGCACTAATCTATAGTTGCAAAATTTCGATTGAAATACAATTACCCGTTATTTACTTGGTTATGCTACATTGATTTGACTTCTTTTTTAGGTCACACATTGTGTTCTTGTTTAACGTATGATTAATTACATCCCACCACTTTCATTTGATTATCGATTCTTATTAAATGAATAATAGTAGTTTCTACATCATTTACAAGTGGTTTACTTGCCTTGATTGTCAATAAAGAAATCTTTGGATTGACAGTTGTTATTTATATTGATTTAGTTCATTTTGGAACAAAGAGTGTTTGAAGTAAGTTGTATAGTGATATGGACAAGATTTGAGCAGGAGTGTATTGATTTCAAGGATCATTCGTGTGGTTTTGTATTCGGTATTGGTTTGATATAAACAATAGATACTATGTAACATATGTGATTGACTAGTATGATTCCAATAATAATTACAATCAAATATCTCTATATTGGTTTAGAAAGTGTTTATTAGACTTAGTAATCAAAACTAAAGAACGTTGGACGTTGTTAAGGAAAGCGAAAACTATCGATACGAGAACAATTGCGTTTAATGTTTTTGTATAACTAGTTCCCTTTGTATGTATTTAGTTAAGCATTCATGAATAGTTTTGATTCCTAATCTATAGTTGCATAATTTCGATTGAAATACATTCATCACCGTTATTTACTTGGTTATGCTACATTGATTTGACTTCTTTTTGATAGGTCACACATTGTGTTTCTTGTTTAACATATGATTACTTACATCCCACCACTTTCATTTGATTATGATTCTTATTAAATGATAAGAGTTTTCTACATCATTTACAAGTGGTTTACTTGCCTTGATTGTCAAAAAAGAAATCTTTGGATTGACAGTTGTTATTTATATTGATTTAGTTCATTTTGGAACAATAGTGTTTGAAGTAATTTGTTAGTGATATGGACAGATTGAGCAGGGTGTATTGATTTCAAGGATCATTCGTGTGGTTTTGTATTCGTTATTGGTTGGATATAACAATAGATACTATGTAACATATGTGATTGACTAGTATGATTCCAATAATAATTACAATCAAATATCTCTATATTGGTTAGGAAAGTGTTTATTAGACTTAGTAATCAAAACTAAAGAACGTTGACGTTTTAAGGAAGCGAAAACTATCGATACGAGAACAACTGGCGTTTAATGTTTTTGTATAACTAGTTCCCTTGTATGTATTTAGTTAAGCATTCATGATAGTTTGATGCACTAATATAGTTGCATAATTTCGATTGAATACACAACACCGTTATTTACTTGGTTATGCTACATTGATTTGACTTCTTTTTGATAGGTCACACATTGTGTTTCTTGTTTAACGTATGATTACTTACATCCCACCACTTTCATTTGATTATCGATTCTTATTAAATGAATAAGAGTAGTTTCTTCATCATTTACAAGTGGTTTACTTGCCTTGATTGTCAAAAAGAATCTATGGATTGACAGTTGTTATTTGGATTGATTTAGTTCATTTTGAACAAAGAGTGTTTGAAGTAAGTTTATAGTGATATGGACAAGATTTGAGCAGGGGTGTATTGATTTCAAGGATCATTGTGTGGTTTGTTTTGTATTCGGTATTGGTTTTGATATAACAATAGATACTATGTAACATATGTGATTGACTAGTATGATTCCAATAATAATTACAATCAAATATCTTTATATTGGTTTAGGAAAGTGTTTATTAGACTTAGATTCAAACTAAAGAACGTTGGACATGTTTTAGGAAAGCGAAAACTATCGATACGAGAACAACTGGCGTTTAATGTTTTTGTATAACTAGTTCCCTTTGTATGTATTTAGTTAAGCATTCATGAATAGTTTGATGCACTAATCTAGTTGCATAATTCGATTGAAATACAATTCACCGTTATTTACTTGGTTATGCTACATTGATTTGACTTCTTTTTGATAGGTCACACGTTGTGTTTCTTGTCTAACATATGATTACTTACATCCCACCACTTTCATTTGATTATCGATTCTTATTAAATGAATAAGAGTAGTTTCTTCATCATTTACAAGTGGTTTACTTGCCTTGATTGTCTAAAAAGAAATCTATGGATTGACAGCTATTATTTTGATTGATTTAGTTCATTTTGGAATAAAGAGTGTTTGATGTAGGTTGTTCAGTGTTATGCACGAGATATGAGGAGGGGTGGATTGATTTCAAGGATCATTCGTGTGGTTTGTATTCGGTATTGGTTTAGATATAAACAATAGATACTATGTAACATATGTGATTGACTAGTATGATTCCAATAATAATTACAATCAAATATCTCTATATTGGTTTTCGAAAGTGTTTATTAGACTTAGTAATCAAAACTAAAGAACGTTGGACGTTGTTAAGGAAAGCGAAAACTATCGATACGAGAACAACTGGCGTTTAATGTTTTTATATAACTAGTTCCCTTTGTATGTATTTAGTTAAGCATTCATGAATAGTTTGATGCACTAATCTATAGTTGCATAATTTCGATTGAAATACAATTTATCGTTATTTACTTGGTCATGCTACATTGATTTGACTTCTTTTTGATAGGTCACACATTGTGTTTCTTGTTTAGCGTATGATTAATTACATCCCACCACTTTCATTTGATTATCGATTTTTATTAAATGAATAAGAGTAGTTTCAACATTATTTACAAGTGGTTTACTTGCCTTTATTGTCAATAAAGAAATATTTGGATTGACAGTTGTTATTTAGATTGATTTAGTTCATTTTGGAACAAATAGTGTTTGAAGTAAGTTGTATAATGCTATGGACAAGATTTTAGCAGAAGTGTATTGATTTCAAGGATCATTCGTGTGGTTTTGTATTCGGTATTGGTTTGGATGTAAACAATAGATACTATGTGACATATGTGATTGACTAGTATGATTCCAAAAATAATTACAATCAAATATCTTTATATTGGTTTAGGAAAGTGTTTATTAGACTTAGCAATCAAAACTAAAGAACGTTGGACGTTGTTAAGGAAAGCGAAAACTATCGATACGAGAACAATTGGTGTTTAATGTTTTTGTATAACTAGTTCCCTTTGTATGTATTTAGTTAAGCATTCATGAATAGTTTGATGCACTAATCTATACTTGCATAATTTCGATTGAAATACAATTCACCGTTATTTACTTGGTTATGCTACATTGATTTGACTTCTTTTTGATAGGTCACACATTGTGTTTCTTGTTTAACGTATGATTAATTACATCCCACCACTTTCATTTGATTATTGATTCTTATTAAATGAATAAGAGTAGTTTCTACATCATTTACAAGTGGTTTACTTGCCTTGATTGTCAATAAAGAAATCTTTGGATTGACAGTTGTTATTTAAATTTTAGTTCATTTTAGAACAAAGAGTGTTTGAAGTAAGTTGTATAGTGTTATGGACAAGATTTGAGCAGGAGTGTATTGATTTCAAGGATCATTCGTGTGGTTTTGTATTCGTATTTGTTTGGATATAAACAATAGATACTATGTAACATATGTGATTGACTAGTATGATTCCAATAATAATTACAATCAATATCTCTATATTGGTTTAGGAAAGTGTTTATTAGACTTAGTAATCAAAACTAAAGAACGTTGGACGTTGTAAGGAAAGCGAAAACTATCGATACGAGAACAACTGGCGTTTAATGTTTTTGTATAACTAGTTCCCTTTGTATGTATTTAGTTAAGCATTCATGAATAGTTTGATGCACTAATATATAGTTGCATAATTTCGATTGAAATACAATTCACCGTTATTTACTTGGTTATGCTACATTGATTTGACTTCTTTTTGATAGGTCACACATTGTGTTTCTTGTTTAACGTATGATTACTTACATCCCACCACTTTCATTTGATTATCGATTCTTATTAAATGAATAAGAGTAGTTTCTTCATCATTTACAAGTGGTTTACTTGCCTTGATTGTCAAAAAAGAAATCTATGGATTGACAGTTGTTATTTTGGATTGATTTAGTTCATTTTGGAACAAAGAGTGTTTGAAGTAAGTTGTATAGTGATATGGACAAGATTTGAGCAGGGTGTATTGATTTCAAGGATCATTCGTGTGGTTTTGTATTCGGTATTGGTTTGGATATAAACAATAGATACTATGTAACATATGTGATTGACTAGTATGATTCCAATAATAATTACAATCAAATATCTTTATATTGGTTAGGAAAGTGTTTATTAGACTTAGGATTCAAAACTAAAGAACGTTGGACATTGTTTAGGAAAGCGAAAACTATCGATACGAGAACAACTGGCGTTTAATGTTTTTGTATAACTAGTTCCCTTTGTATGTATTTAGTTAAGCATTCATGAATAGTTTGATGCACTAATCTATAGTTGCATAATTTCGATTGAAATACAATTCACCGTTATTTACTTGGTTATGCTACATTGATTTGACTTCTTTTTGATAGGTCACACATTGTGTTTCTTGTTTAACGTATGATTACTTACATCCCACCACTTTCATTTGATTATCGATTCTTATTAAATGAATAAGAGTAGTTTCTTCATCATTTACAAGTGGTTTACTTGCCTTGATTGTCAAAAAGAAATCTATGGATTGACAGTTGTTATTTGATTGATTTAGTTCATTTTGGAATAAAGAGTGTTTGATGTAGGTTGTTCAGTGTTATGGACGAGATATGAGGAGGGTGGATTGATTTCAAGGATCATTCGTGTGGTTTGTATTCGGTATTGGTTTAGATATAAACAATAGATACTATGTAACATATGTGATTGACTAGTATGATTCCAATAATAATTACAATCAAATATCTCTATATTGGTTTTCGAAAGTGTTTATTAGACTTAGTAATCAAAACTAAAGAACGTTGGACGTTGTTAAGGAAAGCGAAAACTATCGATACGAGAACAACTGGCGTTTAATGTTTTTGTATAACTAGTTCCCTTTGTATGTATTTAGTTAAGCATTCATGAATAGTTTGATGCACTAATCTATAGTTGCATAATTTCGATTGAAATACAATTCACCGTTATTTACTTGGTTATGCTACATTGATTTGACTTCTTTTTGATAGGTCACACATTGTGTTTCTTGTTTAACGTATGATTACTTACATCCCACCACTTTCATTTGATTATCGATTCTTATTAAATGAATAAGAGTAGTTTCTACATCATTTACAAGTGGTTTACTTGCCTTGATTGTCAATAAAGAAATCTTTGGATTGACAGTTGTTATTTATATTGATTTAGTTTATTTTGGAACAAAGAGTGTTTGAAGTAAGTTGTATAGTGATATGGACAAGATTTGAGCAGGAGTGTGTTGATTTCAAGGATCATTCGTGTGGTTTTGTATTCGGTATTGGTTTGGATATAAACAATGGATACTATGTAACATATATGATTGACTAGTATGATTCCAATAATAATTACAATCGAATATCTCTATATTGGTATAGGAAAGTGTTTATTAGACTTAGTAATCAAAGCTAAAGAACGTTGAACGTTGTTAAGGAAAGCAAAAACTACCGATACGAGAACAACTGCCGTTTAATGTTTTTGTATAACTAGTTCCCATTGTATGTATTTAGTTAAGCATTCATGAATAGTTTGATGCACTAATCTATAGTTGCATAATTTCGATTGAAATACAATTAACCGTTATTTACTTGGTTATGCTACATTGATTTGACTTCTTTTTGATAGGTCACACATTGTGTTTCTTGTTTAACGTATGATTACTTACATCCCACCACTTTCATTTGATTATCGAATCTTATTAAATGAATAAGAGTAGTTTCTTCATCATTTACAAGTGGTTTACTTGCCTTGATTGTCAATAAAGAAATCTATGGATTGACAGTTGTTATTTGGATTGATTTAGTTCATTTTGGAATAAAGAGTTTTTGATGTAGGTTGTTCAGTGTTATGGACGAGATATGAGGACGAGTGGATTGATTTCAAGGGTCATTCGTGTGGTTTTTTATTCGTTTTGGTTTAGATGTAAACAATAATACTATGTAACATATGTGATTGGCAAGTATGATTCCAATGATAATTACAATCAGATTTCTTTATATTGGTTTAGAAAGTGTTTATTAGACTTAATAATCAAAACTCAAGAAAGTTGCACGTTGTTAAGGAAAGCAAAAGCTATCGATGCGAGAACAGTTGTTGTTTAATGTTTTTGTATAACTAGTTCCCTTTGTATGTATTTAGTTAAGCATTCATGAATAGTTTGATGCACTAATCTATAGTTGCATAATTTCGATTGAAATACAATTCACCGTTATTTACTTGGTTATGCTACATTGATTTGACTTCTTTTTGATAGGTCACACATTGTGTTTCTTGTTTAACGTATGATTAATTACATCCCACCAATTTCATTTGATTATCGATTCTTATTAAATGAATAAAAGTAGTTTCTACATCATTTACATTGATTATCGATTCTTATTAATGAATAAGAGTAGTTTCTACATCATTTACAAGTGGTTTACTTGCCTTGATTGTCAATAAAAAATCTTTGGATTGATAGTTGTTATTTACATTGATTTAGTTCATTTTGAACAAAGTGTGTTTGAAGTAAGTTGTATAGTGATATGGACAAGATTTGAGCAGGAGTGTATTGATTTCAAGGATCATTCGTGTGGTTTTGTATTCGGTATTGGTTTGGATATAACAATAGATACTATGTAACATATGTGATTGACTAGTATGATTCCAATAATAATTACAATCAAATATCTTTATATTGGATTAGGAAAGTGTTTATTAGACTTAGATTCAAAACTAAAGAACGTTGGACATTGTTTAGGAAAGCGAAAACTATCGATACGAGAACAACTGCGTTTAATGTTTTTGTATAACTAGTTCCCTTTGTATGTATTTAGTTAAGCATTCATGAATAGTTTGATGCACTAATATATAGTTGCATAATTTCGATTGAAATACAATTCACCGTTATTTACTTGGTTATGCTACATTGATTTGACTTCTTTTTGATAGGTCACACATTGTGTTTCTTGTTTAACGTATGATTACTTACATCCCACCACTTTCATTTGATTATCGATTCTTATTAAATGAATAAGAGTAGTTTCTTCATCATTTACAAGTGTTTACTTGCCTTGATTGTCAAAAAAGAAATCTATGGATTGACAGTTGTTATTTGGATTGATTTAGTTCATTTTGGAACAAAGAGTGTTTGAAGTAAGTTGTATAGTGATATGGACAAGATTTGAGCAGGGGTGTATTGATTTCAAGGATCATTTGTGTGGTTTTGTATTCGGTATTGGTTTGGATATAAACAATAGATACTATGTAACATATGTGATTGACTAGTATGATTCCAATAATAATTACAATCAAATATCTCTATATTGGTTTAGGAAAGTGTTTATTAGACTTAGTAATCAAAACTAAAGAACGTTGGACGTTGTTTAAGGAAAGCGAAAACTATCGATACGAGAACAACTGGCGTTTAATGTTTTTGTATAACTAGTTCCCTTTGTATGTATTTAGTTAAGCATTCGTGAATAGTTTGATTCACTAATCTATAGTTGCATAATTTCGATTGAAATACAATTCACCGTTATTTACTTGGTTATGTTACATTGATTTGACTTCTTTTTGATAGGTCACACATTGTGTTTCTTGTTTAACGTATGATTACTTACATCCCACCACTTTTATTTGATTATCGATTCTTATTAAATGAATAAGAGTGTTTCTTCATCATTTACAAGTGGTTTGCTTGCCTTGATTGTCAAAAAGAAATCTATGGATTGAAAGTTGTTATTTGGATTGATTTAGTTCATTTTGGAATAAATAGTGTTTGATGTAGGTTGTTAGTGTTATGGACGAGATATGAGAGGAGTGGATTGATTTCAAGGGTCATTCGTGTGGTTTTGTATTCGGTTTTGTTTCGATGTAAACAATAATACTATGTAACACATGTGATTGGCAAGTATGATTCCAATGATAATTACAATCAGATTTCTTTATATTGGGTTAGAAGTGTATTTTTTAGACTTAATAATCAACACTCAAGAACGTTGCACGTTGATAAGGAGAGCAAAAGCTATCGATGCGAGAACAGTTGTTGTTTAATGTTTTGTATAACTAGTTCCCTTTGTATGTATTTAGTCAAGCATTCATGAATAGTTTGATGCACTAATCTATAGTTGCATAATTTCGATTGAAATACAATTCACCGTTATTTACTTGGTTATGCTATATTGATTTGACTTCTTTTTGATAGGTCACACATTGTGTTTCTTGTTTAACGTATGATTAATTACATCACACCACTTCATTTGATTATCGATTCTTATTATTTGATTAATAAAAGTAGTTTCTACATAAATTTACATTGATTATCGATTCTTATTAAATGTTTCTACATAACATTGATTATCGATTCTTATTAAATGAATAGAGTAGTTTCTACATCATTTACAAGTGGTTTACTTGCCTTGATTGTCAATAAAAAATCTTTGGATTGATAGTTGTTATTTACATTGATTTAGTTCATTTTAGAACAAAGTGTGTTTGAAGTAAGTTGTATAGTGATATGGACAAGATTTGAGCAGGAGTGTATTGATTTCAAGGATCATTCGTGTGGTTTTGTATTCGGTATTGGTTTGGATATAAACAATAGATACTATGTAACATATGTGATTGACTAGTATGATTCCAATAATAATTACAATCAAATATCTTTATATTGGATTAGGAAAGTGTTTATTAGACTTAGGATTCAAAACTAAAGAACGTTGGACATTGTTTAGGAAAGCGAAAACTATCGATACGAGAACAACTGGCGTTTAATGTTTTTGTATAACTAGTTCCCTTTGTATGTATTTAGTTAAGCATTCATGAATAGTTTGATGCACTAATATAGTTGCATAATTTCGATTGAAATACAATTCACCGTTATTTACTTGGTTATGCTACATTGATTTGACTTCTTTTTGATAGGTCACACATTGTGTTTCTTGTTTAACGTATGATTACTTACATCCCACCACTTTCATTTGATTATCGATTCTTATTAAATGAATAAGAGTAGTTTTCTTCATCATTTACAAGTGTTTTACTTGCCTTGATTGTCAAAAAGAAATCTATGGATTGACAGTTGTTATTTGGATTGATTTAGTTCATTTTGGAACAAAGAGTGTTTGAAGTAAGTTGTATAGTGATATGGACAAGATTTGAGCAGGGGTGTATTGATTTCAAGGATCATTCGTGTGGTTTTGTATTCGGTATTGGTTTGGATATAAACAATAGATACTATGTAACATATGTGATTGACTAGTATGATTCCAATAATAATTACAATCAAATATCTCTATATTGGTTTAGAAAGTGTTTATTAGACTTAGTAATCAAAACTAAAGAACGTTGGACGTTGTTAAGGAAAGCGAAAACTATCGATACGAGAACAACTGGCGTTTAATGTTTTTGTATAACTAGTTCCCTTTGTATGTATTTAGTTAAGCATTCGTGAATAGTTTGATTCACTAATCTATAGTTGCATAATTTCGATTGAAATACAATTCACCGTTATTTACTTGGTTATGCTACATTGATTTGACTTCTTTTTGATAGGTCACACATTGTGTTTCTTGTTTAACGTATGATTACTTACATCCCACCACTTTATTTGATTATCGATTCTTATTAAATGAATAAGAGTGGTTTCTTCATCATTTACAAGTGGTTTGCTTGCCTTGATTGTCAAAAAAGAAATCTATGGATTGAAAGTTGTTATTTGGATTGATTTAGTTCATTTTCAATAAATAGTGTTTGATGTAGGTTGTTAAGTGTTATGGACGAGATATGAGAGGAGTGGATTGATTTCAAGGGTCATTCGTGTGGTTTTGTATTCGGTTTTTGTTTCGATGTAAACAATAATACTATGTAACACATGTGATTGGCAAGTATGATTCCAATGATAATTACAATCAATTTCTTTATATTGGGTTAGAAGTGTATTTTTAGACTTAATAATCAAACTCAAGAACGTTGCACGTTGATGGAGCAAGCTATCGATGCGAGAACATTGTTGTTTAATGTTTTGTATAACTAGTTCCCTTTGTATGTATTTAGTCAAGCATTCATGAATAGTTTGATGCACTAATCTATAGTTGCATAATTTCGATTGAAATACAATTCACCGTTATTTACTTGGTTATGCTATATTGATTTGACTTCTTTTTGATAGGTCACACATTGTGTTTCTTGTTTAACGTATGATTAATTACATCCCACCACTTTCATTTGATTATCGATTCTTATTAAATGAATAAAAGTAGTTTCTACATAATTTACATTGATTATCGATTCTTATTAAATGAATAAGAGTAGTTTCTACATCATTTACAAGTGGTTTACTTGCCTTGATTGTCAATAAAGAAATCTTTGGATTGATAGTTGTTATTTACATTGATTTAGTTCATTTTGGAACAAAGTGTGTTTGAAGTAAGTTGTATAGTGATATGGACAAGATTTGAGCAGGAGTGTATTGATTTCAAGGATCATTCGTGTGGTTTTGTATTCGGTATTTGTTTGGATATAAACAATAGATACTATGTAACATATGTGATTGACTAGTATGATTCCAATAATAATTAGAATCAAATATCTTTATATTGGATTAGGAAAGTGTTTATTAGACTTAGGATTCAAAACTAAAGAACGTTGGACATTGTTTAGGAAAGCAAAAACTATCGATACGAGAACAACTGGCGTTTAAAGTTTTTGTATAAATAGTTCCCTTTGTATGTATTTAGTTAAGCATTCATGAATAGTTTGATGCACTAATATATAGTTGCATAATTTCGATTGAAATACAATTCACCGTTATTTACTTGGTTATGCTACATTGATTTGACTTTTTTTTGATAGGTCACACATTGTGTTTCTTGTTTAACGTATGATTACTTACATCCCACCACTTTCATTTGACTATTGATTCTTATTAAATGAATAAGAGTAGTTTCTTCATCATTTACAAGTGGTTTACTTGCCTTGATTGTCAAAAAAGAAATCTATGGATTGACAGTTGTTATTTGGATTGATTTAGTTCATTTTGGAACAAAGAGTGTTTGAAGTAAGTTGTATAGTGATATGGACAAGATTTGAGCAGGGGTGTATTGATTTCAAGGATCATTCGTGTGGTTTTGTATTCGGTATTGGTTTGGATATAAACAATAGATACTATGTAACATATGTGATTGACTAGTATGATTCCAATAATAATTACAATCAAATATCTCTATATTGGTTTTGGAAAGTGTTTATTAGAATTAGTAATCAAAACTAAAGAACGTTGGACGTTGTTAAGGAAAGCGAAAACTATCGATACGAGAACAACTGGAGTTTAATGTTTTTGTATAACTAGTTCCCTTTGTATGTATTTAGTTAAGCATTCATGAATAGTTTGATGCACTAATCTATAGTTGCATAATTTCAAATGAAATACAATTCACCGTTATTTACTTGGTTATGCTACATTGATTTGACTTCTTTTTGATAGGTCACACGTTGTGTTTCTTGTCTAACATATGATTACTTACATCCCACCACTTTCATTTGATTATCGATTCTTATTAAATGAATAAGAGTAGTTTCTTCATCATTTACAAGTGGTTTACTTGCCTTGATTGTCTAAAAAGAAATCTATGGATTGACAGCTATTATTTTGATTGATTTAGTTCATTTTGGAATAAAGAGTGTTTGATGTAGGTTGTTCAGTGTTATGGACGAGATATGAGGAGGGGTGGATTGATTTCAAGGATCATTCGTGTGGTTTTGTATTCGGTATTGGTTTAGATATAAACAATAGATACTATGTAACATATGTGATTGACTAGTATGATTCCAATAATAATTACAATCAAATATCTCTATATTGGTTTTCGAAAGTGTTTATTAGACTTAGTAATCAAAACTAAAGAACGTTGGACGTTGTTAAGGAAAGCGAAAACTATCGATACGAGAACAACTGGCGTTTAATGTTTTTATATAACTAGTTCCCTTTGTATGTATTTAGTTAAGCATTCATGAATAGTTTGATGCACTAATCTATAGTTGCAAAATTCCGATTGAAATACAATTAACCGTTATTTACTTGGTTATGCTACATTGATTTGACTTCTTTTTGATAGGTCACACATTGTGTTTCTTGTTTAACGTATGATTAATTACATCCCACCACTTTCATTTGATTATCGATTCTTATTAAATGAATAATAGTAGTTTCTACATCATTTACAAGTGGTTTACTTGCCTTGATTGTCAATAAAGAAATCTTTGGATTGACAGTTGTTATTTATATTGATTTAGTTCATTTTGGAACAAAGAGTGTTTGAAGTAAGTTGTATAGTGATATGGACAAGATTTGAGCAGGAGTGTATTGATTTCAAGGATCATTCGTGTGGTTTTGTATTCGGTATTGGTTTAGATATAAACAATAGATACTATGTAACATATGTGATTGACTAGTATGATTCCAATAATAATTACAATCAAATATCTCTATATTGGTTTAGGAAAGTGTTTATTAGACTTAGTAATCAAAACTAAAGAACGTTGGACGTTGTTAAGGAAAGCGAAAACTATCGATACGTGAACAATTGGCGTTTAATGTTTTTGTATAACTAGTTCCCTTTGTATGTATTTAGTCAAGCATTCATGAATAGTTTGATGCACTAATCTATAGTTGCATAATTTCGATTGAAATACAATTCACCGTTATTTACTTGGTTATGCTACATTGATTTGACTTCTTTTTGATAGGTCACACATTGTGTTTCTTGTTTAACGTATGATTAATTACATCCCACAACTTTCATTTGATAATTGATTTTCATTAAATTAATAAGAGTAGTTTCTACATCATTTACAAGTGGTTTACTTGCCTTGATTGTCAATAAAGAAATCTTTGGATTGACAGTTGTTATTTATATTGATTTAGTTCAGTTTGGAACAAATAGTGTTTGAAGTAAGTTGTATAGTGATATGGACAAGATTTGAGCAGGAGTGTATTGATTTCAAGGATCATTCGTGTGGTTTTGTATTCGGTATTTGTTTGGATATAAACAATAGATACTATGTAACATATGTGATTGACTAGTATGATTCCAATAATAATTACAATCAAATATCTCTATATTGGTTTAGGAAAGTGTTTATTAGACTTAGTAATCAAAACTAAAGAACGTTGGACGTTGTTAAGGAAAGCGAAAACTATCGATACGAGAACAACTGGCGTTTAATGTTTTTGTATAACTAGTTCCCTTTGTATGTATTTAGTTAAGCATTCATGAATAGTTTGATGCACTAATATAGTTGCATAATTTCGATTGAAATACAATTCACCGTTATTTACTTGGTTATGCTACATTGATTTGACTTCTTTTTGATAGGTCACACATTGTGTTTCTTGTTTAACGTATGATTACTTACATCCCACCACTTTCATTTGATTATCGATTCTTATTAAATGAATAAGAGTAGTTTCTTCATCATTTACAAGTGGTTTACTTGCCTTGATTGTCAAAAAAGAAATCTATGGATTGACAGTTGTTATTTGGATTGATTTAGTTCATTTTGGAACAAGAGTGTTTGAAGTAAGTTGTATAGTGATATGGACAAGATTTGAGCAGGGTGTATTGATTTCAAGGATCATTTGTGTGGTTTTGTATTCGGTATTGGTTTGGATATAAACAATAGATACTATGTAACATATGTGATTGACTAGTATGATTCCAATAATAATTACAATCAAATATCTTATATTGGTTTAGGAAAGTGTTTATTAGACTTAGATTCAAACTAAAGAACGTTGGACGTTGTTTAGGAAAGCGAAAACTATCGATACGAGAACAACTGGCGTTTAATGTTTTTGTATAACTAGTTCCCTTTGTATGTATTTAGTTAAGCATTCATGAATAGTTTGATGCACTAATCTATAGTTGCATAATTTCGATTGAAATACAATTCACCGTTATTTACTTGGTTATGCTATATTGATTTGACTTCTTTTTGATAGGTCACACATTGTGTTTCTTGTTTAACGTATGATTAATTACATCACACCAATTTCATTTGATTATCGATTCTTATTAAATGAATAAAAGTAGTTTCTACATCATTTACATTGATTATCGATTCTTATTAAATGAATAAGAGTAGTTTCTACATCATTTACAAGTGGTTTACTTGCCTTGATTGTCAATAAAAAAATCTTTGGATTGATAGTTGTTATTTACATTGATTTAGTTCATTTTAGAACAAAGTGTGTTTGAAGTAAGTTGAATAGTGATATGGACAAGATTTGAGCAGGAGTGTATTGATTTCAAGGATCATTCGTGTGGTTTTGTATTCGGTATTGGTTTGGATATAAACAATAGATACTATGTAACATATGTGATTGACTAGTATGATTCCAATAATAATTACAATCAAATATCTTTATATTGGATTAGGAAAGTGTTTATTAGACTTAGGATTCAAAACTAAAGAACGTTGGACATTGTTTAGGAAAGCGAAAACTATCGATACGAGAACAACTGGCGTTTAATGTTTTTGTATAAATAGTTCCCTTTGTATGTATTTAGTTAAGCATTCATGAATAGTTTGATGCACTAATATATAGTTGCATAATTTCGATTGAAATACAATTCACCGTTATTTACTTGGTTATGCTACATTGATTTGACTTCTTTTTGATAGGTCACACATTGTGTTTCTTGTTTAACGTATGATTACTTACATCCCACCACTTTCATTTGATTATCGATTCTTATTAAATGAATAAGAGTAGTTTCTTCATCATTTACAAGTGTTTTACTTGCCTTGATTGTCAAAAAAGAAATCTATGGATTGACAGTTGTTATTTGGATTGATTTAGTTCATTTTGGAACAAAGAGTGTTTGAAGTAAGTTGTATAGTGATATGGACAAGATTTGAGCAGGGGTGTATTGATTTCAAGGATCATTTGTGTGGTTTTGTATTCGGTATTGGTTTGGATATAAACAATAGATACTATGTAACATATGTGATTGACTAGTATGATTCCAATAATAATTACAATCAAATATCTCTATATTGGTTTAGGAAAGTGTTTATTAGACTTAGTAATCAAAACTAAAGAACGTTGGACGTTGTTAAGGAAAGCGAAAACTATCGATACGAGAACAACTGGCGTTTAATGTTTTTGTATAACTAGTTCCCTTTGTATGTATTTAGTTTAGCATTCGTGAATAGTTTGATTCACTAATCTATAGTTGCATAATTTCGATTGAAATACAATTCACCGTTATTTACTTGGTTATGTTACATTGATTTGACTTCTTTTTGATAGGTCACACATTGTGTTTCTTGTTTAACGTATGATTACTTACATCCCACCACTTTTATTTGATTATCGATTCTTATTAAATGAATAAGAGTGGTTTCTTCATCATTTACAAGTGGTTTGCTTGCCTTGATTGTCAAAAAAGAAATCTATGGATTGAAAGTTGTTATTTGGATTGATTTAGTTCATTTTCAAATAAATAGTGTTTGATGTAGGTTGTTAAGTGTTATGGACGAGATATGAAGAGGAGTGGATTGATTTCAAGGGTAATTCGTGTGGTTTTGTATTCGGTTTTTGTTTCGATGTAAACAATAATACTATGTAACACATGTGATTGGCAAGTATGATTCCAATGATAATTACAATCAGATTTCTTTATATTGGGTTAGAAGTGTATTTTTTAGACTTAATAATCAACACTCAAGAACGTTGCACGTTGATAAGGAGAGCAAAAGCTATCGATGCGAGAACAGTTGTTGTTTAATGTTTTGTATAACTAGTTCCCTTTGTATGTATTTAGTCAAGCATTCATGAATAGTTTGATGCACTAATCTATAGTTGCATAATTTCGATTGAAATACAATTCACCGTTATTTACTTGGTTATGCTATATTGATTTGACTTCTTTTTGATAGGTCACACATTGTGTTTCTTGTTTAACGTATGATTAATTACATCACACCACTTTCATTTGATTATCGATTCTTATTAAATGAATAAAAGTAGTTTCTACATAATTTACATTGATTATCGATTCTTATTAAATGAATAAGAGTAGTTTCTACATCATTTACAAGTGGTTTACTTGCCTTGATTGTCAATAAAGAAATCTTTGGATTGATAGTTGTTATTTACATTGATTTAGTTCATTTTGGAACAAAGTGTGTTTGAAGTAAGTTGTATAGTGATATGGACAAGATTTGAGCAGGAGTGTATTGATTTCAAGGATCATTCGTGTGGTTTTGTATTCGGTATTGTTTGGATATAAAAATAGATACTATGTAACATATGTGATTGACTAGTATGATTCCAATAATAATTACAATCAAATATCTTTATATTGGATTAGGAAAGTGTTTATTAGACTTAGGATTCAAAACTAAAGAACGTTGGACATTGTTTAGGAAAGCGAAAACTATCGATACGAGAACAACTGGCGTTTAATGTTTTTGTATAACTAGTTCCCTTTGTATGTATTTAGTTAAGCATTCATGAATAGTTTGATGCACTAATATATAGTTGCATAATTTCGATTGAAATACAATTCACCGTTATTTACTTGGTTATGCTACATTGATTTGACTTCTTTTTGATAGGTCACACATTGTGTTTCTTGTTTAACGTATGATTACTTACATCCCACCACTTTCATTTGATATTGATTCTTATTAAATGAATAAGAGTAGTTTCTTCATCATTTACAAGTGGTTTACTTGCCTTGATTGTCAAAAAGAAATCTATGGATTGACAGTTGTTATTTGGATTGATTTAGTTCATTTTGGAACAAAGAGTGTTTGAAGTAAGTTGTATAGTGATATGGACAAGATTTGAGCAGGGTGTATTGATTTCAAGGATCATTCGTGTGGTTTTGTATTCGGTATTGGTTTGGATATAAACAATAGATACTATGTAACATATGTGATTGACTAGTATGATTCCAATAATAATTACAATCAAATATCTCTATATTGGTTTAGGAAAGTGTTTATTAGACTTAGTAATCAAAACTAAAGAACGTTGGACGTTGTTAAGGAAAGAGAAAACTATCGATACGAGAACAACTGGCGTTTAATGTTTTTGTATAACTAGTTCCCTTTGTATGTATTTAGTTAAGCATTCATGAATAGTTTGATGCACTAATCTATAGTTGCATAATTTCGATTGAAATACAATTCACCGTTATTTACTTGGTTATGCTACATTGATTTGACTTCTTTTTGATAGGTCACACATTGTGTTTCTTGTTTAACGTATGATTACTTACATCCCACCACTTTCATTTGATTATCGATTCTTATTAAATGAATAAGAGTAGTTTCTTCATCATTTACAAGTGGTTTACTTGCCTTGATTGTCAAAAAGAAATCTATGGATTGACAGTATTATTTTGATTGATTTAGTTCATTTTGGAATAAAGAGTGTTTGATGTAGGTTGTTAGTGTTATGGACAGATTGAGGAGGTGGATTGATTTCAAGGATCATTCGTGTGGTTTTGTATTCGGTATTGGTTTGATATAAACAATAGATACTATGTAACATATGTGATTGACTAGTATGATTCCAATAATAATTACAATCAAATATCTCTATATTGGTTTTGAAGTGTTTATTAGACTTAGTAATCAAAACTAAAGAACGTTGGACGTTGTTAAGGAAAGCGAAAACTATCGATACGAGAACAACTGCGTTTAATGTTTTTGTATAACTAGTTCCCTTTGTATGTATTTAGTTAAGCATTCATGAATAGTTTGATGCACTAATCTATAGTTGCAAATTTCGATTGAAATACAATTACCGTTATTTACTTGGTTATGCTACATTGATTTGACTTCTTTTTGATAGGTCACACATTGTGTTTCTTGTTTAACGTATGATTACTTACATCCCACCACTTTCATTTGATTATCGATTCTTATTAAATGAATAAGAGTAGTTTCTACATCATTTACAAGTGGTTTACTTGCCTTGATTGTCAATAAAGAAATCTTGGATTGACAGTTGTTATTTATTGATTTAGTTCATTTTGGAACAAAGAGTGTTTGAAGTAAGTTGTATAGTGTTATGGACAAGATTTGAGCAGGAGTGTATTGATTTCAAGGATCATTCGTGTGGTTTTGTATTCGGTATTGGTTTGGATATAAACAATAGATACTATGTAACATATGTGATTGACTAGTATGATTCCAATAATAATTACAATCAAATATCTTTATATTGGTTTAGGAAAGTGTTTATTAGACTTAGGAATCAAAACTAAAGAACGTTGGACGTTGTTAAGGAAAGCGAAAACTATCGATACGAGAACAATTGGTGTTTAATGTTTTTGTATAACTAGTTCCCTTTGTATGTATTTAGTTAAGCATTCATGAATAGTTTGATGCACTAATCTATAGTTGCATAATTTCGATTGAAATACAATTCACCGTTATTTACTTGGTTATGCTACATTGATTTGACTTCTTTTTGATAGGTCACACATTGTGTTTCTTGTTTAACGTATGATTAATTACATCCCACCACTTTCATTTGATTGATTTTTATTAAATATAAGAGTAGTTTCTACATCATTTACAAGTGGTTTACTTGCCTTGATTGTCAATAAAGAAATCTTTGGATTGACAGTTGTTATTTACATTGATTTAGTTCATTTTGGAACAAATGTGTTTGAAGTATTGTATAGTGATATGGACAAGATTTGAGCAGGAGTGTATTGATTTCAAGGATCATTCGTGTGGTTTTGTATTCGGTATTGGTTTGGATGTAAACAATAGATACTATGTAACATATGTGATTGACTAGTATGATTCCAATAATAATTACAATCAAATATCTCTATATTGGTTTAGGAAAGTGTTTAGTAGACTTAGTAATCAAAACTAAAGAACGTTGGACGTTGTTAAGGAAAGCGAAAACTATCGATACGAGAACAACTGGCATTTAATGTTTTTGTATAACTAGTTCCCTTTGTATGTATTTAGTTAAGCATTCATGAATAGTTTGATGCACTAATATATAGTTGCATAATTTCGATTGAAATACAATTCACCGTTATTTACTTGGTTATGCTACATTGATTTGACTTCTTTTTGATAGGTCACACATTGTGTTTCTTGTTTAACGTATGATTAATTACATCCCACCACTTTCATTTGATTATCGATTCTTATTAAATGAATAATAGTAGTTTCTACATCATTTACAAGTGGTTTACTTGCCTTGATTGTCAATAAAGAAATCTTTGGATTGACAGTTGTTATTTATATTGATTTAGTTCATTTTGGAACAAAGAGTGTTTGAAGTAAGTTGTATAGTGATATGGACAAGATTTGAGCAGGAGTGTATTGATTTCAAGGATCATTCGTGTGGTTTTGTATTCGGTATTGGTTTAGATATAAACAATAGATACTATGTAACATATGTGATTGACTAGTATGATTCCAATAATAATTACAATCAAATATCTCTATATTGGTTTAGGAAAGTGTTTATTAGACTTAGTAATCAAAACTAAAGAACGTTGGACGTTGTTAAGGAAAGCGAAAACTATCGATACGTGAACAATTGGCGTTTAATGTTTTTGGATAACTAGTTCCCTTTGTATGTATTTAGTTAAGCATTCGTGAATAGTTTGATTCACTAATCTATAGTTGCATAATTTCGATTGAAATACAATTCACCGTTATTTACTTGGTTATGCTACATTGATTTGACTTATTTTTGATAGGTCACACATTGTGTTTCTTGTTTAACATATGATTAATTATATCCCACAACTTTCATTTGATAATTGCTTTTTATTAAATTAATAAGAGTAGTTTCTACATCATTTACAAGTGGTTTACTTGCCTTGATTGTCAATAAAGTAATCTTTGGATTGACAGTTGTTATTTATATTGATTTAGTTCAGTTTGGAACAAATAGTGTTTGAAGTAAGTTGTATAGTGATATGGACAAGATTTGAGCAGGAGTGTATTGATTTCAAGGATCATTCGTGTGGTTTTGTATTCGGTATTTGTTTGGATATAAACAATAGATACTATGTAACATATGTGATTGACTAGTATGATTCCAATAATAATTACAATCAAATATCTCTATATTGGTTTAGGAAAGTGTTTATTAGACTTAGTAATCAAAACTAAAGAACGTTGGACGTTGTTAAGGAAAGCGAAAACTATCGATACGAGAACAACTGGCGTTTAATGTTTTTGTATAACTAGTTCCCTTTGTATGTATTTAGTTAAGCATTCATGAATAGTTTGATGCACTAATCTATAGTTGCATAATTTCGATTGAAATACAATTCACCGTTATTTACTTGGTTATGCTACATTGATTTGACTTCTTTTTGATAGGTCACACATTGTGTTTCTTGTTTAACGTATGATTACTTACATCCCACCACTTTCATTTGATTATCGATTCTTATTAAATGAATAAGAGTAGTTTCTTCATCATTTACAAGTGGTTTACTTGCCTTGATTGTCAAAAAAGAAATCTATGGATTGACAGTTGTTATTTGGATTGATTTAGTTCATTTTGGAACAAAGAGTGTTTGAAGTAAGTTGTATAGTGATATGGACAAGATTTGAGCAGGAGTGTATTGATTTCAAGGATCATTCGTGTGGTTTTGTATTCGGTATTGGTTTGGATGTAAACAATAGATACTATGTAACATATGTGATTGACTAGTATGATTCCAATAATAATTACAATCAAATATCTTTATATTGGTTAGGAAAGTGTTTATTAGACTTAGGATTCAAAACTAAAGAACGTTGGACATTGTTTAGGAAAGCGAAAACTATCGATACGAGAACAACTGGCGTTTAATGTTTTTGTATAACTAGTTCCCTTTGTATGTATTTAGTTAAGCATTCATGAATAGTTTGATGCACTAATCTATAGTTGCATAATTTCGATTGAAATACAATTCACCGTTATTTACTTGGTTATGCTACATTGATTTGACTTCTTTTTGATAGGTCACACATTGTGTTTCTTGTTTAACGTATGATTACTTACATCCCACCACTTTCATTTGATTATCGATTCTTATTAAATGAATAAGAGTAGTTTCTTCATCATTTACAAGTGGTTTACTTGCCTTGATTGTCAAAAAGAAATCTA
This sequence comes from Flaveria robusta, assembly GCA_025506415.1. NCBI lineage: Eukaryota > Viridiplantae > Streptophyta > Magnoliopsida > Asterales > Asteraceae > Flaveria > Flaveria robusta. The sequence goes on from JACCIZ010000371.1 coordinate 108,168, forward strand.
TGGATTGACAGTTGTTATTTTGATTGATTTAGTTCATTTTGGAATAAAGAGTGTTTGATGTAGGTTGTTCAGTGATATGGACGAGATTGAGGAGGGTGGATTGATTTCAAGGATCATTCGTGTGGTTTTGTATTCGGTATTGGTTTAGATATAAACAATAGATACTATGTAACATATGTGATTGACTAGTATGATTCCAATAATAATTACAATCAAATATCTCTATATTGGTTTTGAAAGTGTTTATTAGACTTAGTAATCAAAACTAAAGAACGTTGGACGTTGTTAAGGAAAGCGAAAACTATCGATACGAGAACAACTGGCGTTTAATGTTTTTATAAACTAGTTCCCTTTGTATGTATTTAGTTAAGCATTCATGAATAGTTTGATGCACTAATCTATAGTTGCAAATTCGATTGAAATACAATTACCGTTATTTACTTGGTTATGCTACATTGATTTGACTTCTTTTTGATAGGTCACACATTGTGTTTCTTGTTTAACGTATGATTAATTACATCCCACCACTTTCATTTGATTATCGATTCTTATTAAATGAATAAGAGTAGTTTCTACATCATTTACAAGTGGTTTACTTGCCTTGATTGTCAATAAAGAAATCTTTGGATTGACAGTTGTTATTTACATTGATTTAGTTCATTTTGGAACAAAGAGTGTTTGAAGTAAGTTGTATAGTGATATGGACAAGATTTGAGCAGGAGTGTATTGATTTCAAGGATCATTCGTGTGGTTTTGTATTCGGTATTGGTTTGGATGTAAACAATAGATACTATGTAACATATGTGATTGACTAGTATGATTCCAATAATAATTACAATCAAATATCTTTATATTGGTTTAGGAAGTGTTTATTAGACTTAGTAATCAACACTAAAGAACGTTGGACGTTGTTAAGGAAAGCGAAAACTATCGATACGAGAACATTGGCGTTTAATGTTTTTGTATAACTAGTTCCCTTTGTATGTATTTAGTTAAGCATTCATAAATAGTTTGATGCACTAATCTATAGTTGCATAATTTCGATTGAAATACAATTCACCGTTATTTACTTGGTTATGCTACATTGATTTGACTTCTTTTTGATAGGTCACACATTGGGTTTCTTGTTTAACATATGATTAATTACATCCCACAACTTTCATTTGAATATCGATTTTAATTAAATTAATAAGAGTAGTTTCTACATCATTTACAAGTGGTTTACTTGCCTTGATTGTCAATAAAGAAATCTTGGATTGACAGTTGTTATTTATATTGATTTAGTTCATTTGGAACAAAGAGTGTTTGAAGTAAGTTGTATAGTGATATGGACAAGATTTGAGCAGGAGTGTATTGATTTCAAGGATCATTCGTGTGGTTTTGTATTCGGTATTTGTTTGGATATAAACAATAGATACTATGTAACATATGTGATTGACTAGTATGATTCCAATAATAATTACAATCAAATATCTCTATATTGGTTTAGGAAAGTGTTTATTAGACTTAGTAATCAAAACTAAAGAACGTTGGACGTTGTTAAGGAAAGCGAAAACTATCGATACGAGAACAACTGGCGTTTAATGTTTTTGTATAACTAGTTCCCTTTGTATGTATTTAGTTAAGCATTCATGAATAGTTTGATGCACTAATATATAGTTGCATAATTTCGATTGAAATACAATTCACCGTTATTTACTTGGTTATGCTACATTGATTTGACTTCTTTTTGATAGGTCACACATTGTGTTTCTTGTTTAACGTATGATTACTTACATCCCACCACTTTCATTTGATTATCGATTCTTATTAAATGAATAAGAGTAGTTTCTTCATCATTTACAAGTGGTTTACTTGCCTTGATTGTCAAAAAAGAAATCTATGGATTGACAGTTGTTATTTGGATTGATTTAGTTCATTTTGGAACAAAGAGTGTTTGAAGTAAGTTGTATAGTGATATGGACAAGATTTGAGCAGGGGTGTATTGATTTCAAGGATCATTTGTGTGGTTTTGTATTCGGTATTGGTTTGGATATAAACAATAGATACTATGTAACATATGTGATTGACTAGTATGATTCCAATAATAATTACAATCAAATATCTTTATATTGGATTAGGAAAGTGTTTATTAGACTTAGGATTCAAAACTAAAGAACGTTGGACATTGTTTAGGAAAGCGAAAACTATCGATACGAGAACAACTGGCGTTTAATGTTTTTGTATAACTAGTTCCCTTTGTATGTATTTAGTTAAGCATTCATGAATAGTTTGATGCACTAATCTATAGTTGCATAATTTCGATTGAAATACAATTCACCGTTATTTACTTGGTTATGCTACATTGATTTGACTTCTTTTTGATAGGTCACACATTGTGTTTCTTGTTTAACGTATGATTACTTACATCCCACCACTTTCATTTGATTATCGATTCTTATTAAATGAATAAGAGTAGTTTCTTCATCATTTACAAGTGGTTTACTTGCCTTGATTGTCAAAAAGAAATCTATGGATTGACAGTTGTTATTTGGATTGATTTAGTTCATTTTGAAACAAAGAGTGTTTGAAGTAAGTTGTATAGTGATATGGACAAGATTTGAGCAGGGTGTATTGATTTCAAGGATCATTCGTGTGGTTTTGTATTCGGTATTGGTTTGGAATAAACAATAGATACTATGTAACATATGTGATTGACTAGTATGATTCCAATAATAATTACAATCAAATATCTTTATATTGGTTAGGAAAGTGTTTATTAGACTTAGGATTCAAAACTAAAGAACGTTGGACCTTGTTTAGGAAAGCGAAAACTATCGATACGAGAACAACTGGCGTTTAATGTTTTTGTATAACTAATTTCCTTGTATGTATTTAGTCAAGCATTCATGAGTAGTTTGATGCACTAATCTATAGTTGCATAATTTCGATTGAAATACAATTCACCGTTATTTACTTGGTTATGCTACATTGATTTGACTTCTTTTTGATAGGTCACACATTGTGTTTCTTGTTTAAAGTATGATTACTTACATCCCACCACTTTCATTTGATTATCGGTTCTTATTAAATGAATAAGAGTAGTTTCTTCATCATTTACAAGTGGTTTACTTGCCTTGATTGTCAAAAAGAAATCTATGGATTGACAGTTGTTATTTGGATTGATTTAGTTCATTTTGGAACAAAGAGAGTTTGAAGTAAGTTTTATAGTGATATGGACAAGATTTGAGCAGGGGTGTATTGATTTCAAGGATCATTCGTGTGGTTTTGTATACGGTATTGGTTTGGATATAAACAATAGATACTATGTAACATATGTGATTGACTAGTATGATTCTAATAATAATTACAATCAAATATCTGTATATTGGTTTAGGAAAGTGTTTATTAGAATTAGTAATGAAACTAAAGAACGTTGGACGTTGTTAAGGAAAGCGAAAACTATCGATACGAGAACAACTGGCGTTTAATGTTTTTGTATAACTAGTTCCCTTTGTATGTATTTAGTTAAGCATTCATAAATAGTTTGATGCACTAATCTATAGTTGCATAATTTCGATTGAAATATAATTTACCGTTATTTACTTGGTTATGCTACATTGATTTGACTTCTTTTTGATAGGTGACACATTGTATTTCTTGTTTAACGTATGATTACTTACATCCCACCACTTTCATTTGATTATCGATTCTTATTAAATGAATAAGAGTGGTTTCTTCATCATTTACAAGTGGTTTGCTTGCCTTGATTGTCAAAAAGAAATCTATGGATTGAAAGTTGTTATTTGGATTGATTTAGTTCATTTTCGAATAAATAGTGTTTGATGTAGGTTGTTCAGTATATGGACGAGATATGAGAGGAGTGGATTGATTTCAAGGGTCATTCGTGTGGTTTTGTATTCGGTTTTGTTTCGATGTAAACAATAATACTATGTAACACATGTGATTGGCAAGTATGATTCCAATATAATTACAATCAATTTCTTTATATTGGTTTAGAAGTGTTTTTTTAGACTTAATAATCAACACTCAAGAACGTTGCACGTTGATAAGGAAAGCAAAACTATCGATGCGAGAACAGTTGTTTTAATGTTTTGTATAACTAGTTCCCTTTGTATGTATTTAGTCAAGCATTCATGAATAGTTTGATGCACTAATCTATAGTTGCATAATTTCGATTGAAATACAATTCACCGTTATTTACTTGGTTATGCTACATTGATTTGACTTCTTTTTGATAGGTCACACATTGTGTTTCTTGTTTAACGTATGATTACTTACATCCCACCACTTTCATTTGATTATCGATTCTTATTAAATGAATAAGAGTAGTTTCTTCATCATTTACAAGTGGTTTACTTGCCTTGATTGTCAAAAAGAAATCTATGGATTGACAGTTGTTATTTGGATTGATTTAGTTCATTTTGGAACAAAGAGTGTTTGAAGTAAGTTGTATAGTGATATGGACAAGATTTGAGCAGGGGTGTATTGATTTCAAGGATCATTTGTGTGGTTTTGTATTCGGTATTGGTTTGGATATAAACAATAGATACTATGTAACATATGTGATTGACTAGTATGATTCCAATAATAATTACAATCAAATATCTCTATATTGGTTTAGGAAAGTGTTTATTAGACTTAGTAATCAAAACTAAAGAACGTTGGACGTTGTTAAGGAAAGCGAAAACTATCGATACGAGAACAACTGGCGTTTAATGTTTTTGTATAACTAGTTCCCTTTGTATGTATTTAGTTAAGCATTCGTGAATAGTTTGATTCACTAATCTATAGTTGCATAATTTCAATTGAAATACAATTCACCGTTATTTACTTGGTTATGTTACATTGATTTGACTTCTTTTTGATAGGTCACACATTGTGTTTCTTGTTTAACGTATGATTACTTACATCCCACCACTTTTATTTGATTATCGATTCTTATTAAATGAATAAGAGTGGTTTCTTCATCATTTACAAGTGGTTTGCTTGCCTTGATTGTCAAAAAGAAATCTATGGATTGAAAGTTGTTATTTGGATTGATTTGTTATTTGGAATAGTTCATGTAGTGTTGATGTAGGTTGTTCAGTATTATGGACGAGATATGAAGAGGTGGATTGATTTCAAGGGTCATTCGTGTGGTTTTGTATTCGGTTTTTGTTTCGATGTAAACAATAATACTATGTAACACATGTGATTGGCAAGTATGATTCCAATGATAATTACAATCAGATTTCTTTATATTGGTTTAGAAGTGTATTTTTTAGACTTAATAATCAAACTCAAGAACGTTGCACGTTGATAAGGAAAGCAAAGCTATCGATGCGAGAACAGTTGTTGTTTAATGATTTGTATAACTAGTTCCCTTTGTATGTATTTAGTCAAGCATTCATGAATAGTTTGATGCACTAATCTATAGTTGCATAATTTCGATTGAAATACAATTCACCGTTATTTACTTGGTTATGCTATATTGATTTGACTTCTTTTTGATAGGTCACACATTGTGTTTCTTGTTTAACGTATGATTAATTACATCACCAATTTCATTTGATTATCGATTCTTATTAAATGAATAAAAGTAGTTTCAACATCATTTACATTGATTATCGATTCTTATTAAATGAATAAGAGTAGTTTCTACATCATTTACAAGTGGTTTACTTGCCTTGATTGTCAATAAAGAAATCTTTGGATTGATAGTTGTTATTTACATTGATTTAGTTCATTTTGGAACAAAGTGTGTTTTAAGTAAGTTGTATAGTGATATGGACAAGATTTGAGCAGGAGTGTATTGATTTCAAGGATCATTCGTGTGGTTTTGTATTCGGTATTGGTTTGGATATAAACAATAGATACTATGTAACATATGTGATTGACTAGTATGATTCCAATAATAATTACAATCAAATATCTTTATATTGGATTAGGAAAGTGTTTATTAGACTTAGGATTCAAAACTAAAGAACGTTGGACATTGTTTAGGAAAGCAAAAACTATCGATACGAGAACAACTGGCGTTTAATGTTTTTGTATAACTAGTTCCCTTTGTATGTATTTAGTTAAGCATTCATGAATAGTTTGATGCACTAATCTATAGTTGCATAATTTCGATTGAAATACAATTCACCGTTATTTACTTGGTTATGCTACATTGATTTGACTTCTTTTTGATAGGTCACACATTGTGTTTCTTGTTTAACGTATGATTACTTACATCCCACCACTTTCATTTGATTATCGATTGTTATTAATGATAAAGTAGTTTCATTATTACATGATTATCGATTCTTATTAAATGAATAAGAGTAGTTTCTACATCATTTACAAGTGGTTTACTTGCCTTGATTGTCAATAAAGAAATCTTTGGATTGACAGTTGTTATTTACATTGATTTAGTTCATTTTGGAACAAAGTGTGTTTTAAGTAAGTTGTATAGTGATATGGACAAGATTTGAGCAGGAGTGTATTGATTTCAAGGATCATTCGTGTGGTTTTGTATTCGGTATTGGTTTAGATATAAACAATAGATACTATGTAACATATGTGATTGACTAGTATGATTCCAATAATAATTACAATCAAATATCTTATATTGGATTAGGAAAGTGTTTATTAGACTTAGGATCAAAACTAAAGAACGTTGGACATTGTTTAGGAAAGCGAAAACTATCGATACGAGAACAACTGGCGTTTAATGTTTTGTATAACTAGTTCCCTTTGTATGTATTTAGTTAAGCATTCATGAATAGTTTGATGCACTAATATATAGTTGCATAATTTTGATTGAAATACAATTCACCGTTATTTACTTGGTTATGCTACATTGATTTGACTTCTTTTTGATAGGTCACACATTGTGTTTCTTGTTTAACGTATGATTACTTACATCCCACCACTTTCATTTGATTATTGATTCTTATTAAATGAATAAGAGTAGTTTCTTCATCATTTACAAGTGGTTTACTTGCCTTGATTGTCAAAAAAGAAATCTATGGATTGACAGTTGTTATTTGGATTGATTTAGTTCATTTTTGAACAAAGAGTGTTTGAAGTAAGTTGTATAGTGATATGGATAAGATTTGAGCAGGGGTGTATTGATTTCAAGGATCATTTGTGTTGTTTTGTATTCGGTATTGGTTTGGATATAAACAATAGATACTATGTAACATATGTGATTGACTAGTATGATTCCAATAATAATTACCATCAAATATCTCTATATTGGTTTAGGAAAGTGTTTATTAGACTTAGTAATCAAAACTAAAGAAAGTTGGACGTTGTTAAGGAAAGCGAAAACTATCGATACGAGAACAACTGGCGTTTAATGTTTTTGTATAACTAGTTCCCTTTGTATGTATTTAGTTAAGCATTCTTGAATAGTTTGATTCACTAATCTATAGTTGTATAATTTCGATGGAAATACTATTCACCGTTATTTACTTGGTTATGCTACATTGATTTGACTTCTTTTTGATAGGTCACACATTGTGTTCTTGTTTAACGTATGATTAATTACATCCCACCAATTTCATTTGATTATCGACTCTTATTAATGATAAAAGTATTTTCTACATCATTAGATTGATTATCGATTCTTATAAATGAATAAGAGTAGTTTCTACATCATTTACAAGTGGTTTACTTGCCTTGATTGTCAATAAAGAAATCTTTGGATTGATAGTTGTTATTTACATTGATTTAGTTCATTTTGGAACAAAGTGTGTTTTAAGTAAGTTGTATAGTGATATGGACAAGATTTGAGCAGGAGTGTATTGATTTCAAGGATCATTCGTGTGGTTTTGTATTCGGTATTGGTTTAGATATAAACAATAGATACTATATAACATATGTGATTGACTTGTATGATTCCAATAATAATTACAATCAAATATCTTTATATTGGATTAGGAAAGTGTTTATTAGACTTAGGATTCAAAACTAAAGAACGTTGGACATTGTTTAGGAAAGCGAAAACTATCGATACGAGAACAACTGGCGTTTAATGTTTTTGTATAACTAGTTCCCTTTGTATGTATTTAGTTAAGCATTCATGAATAGTTTGATGCACTAATATATAGTTGCATAATTTTGATTGAAATACAATTCACCGTTATTTACTTGGTTATGCTACATTGATTTGACTTCTTTTTGATAGGTCACACATTGTGTTTCTTGTTTAACGTATGATTACTTACATCCCACCACTTTCATTTGATTATTGATTCTTATTAATGAATAAGAGTAGTTTCTTCATCATTTACAAGTGGTTTACTTGCCTTGATTGTCAAAAAAGAAATCTATGGATTGACAGTTGTTATTTGGATTGATTTAGTTCATTTTGAACAAAGAGTGTTTGAAGTAAGTTGTATAGTGATATGGACAAGATTTGAGCAGGGGTGTATTGATTTCAAGGATCATTCGTGTGGTTTTGTATTCGGTATTGGTTTGGATATAAACAATAGATACTATGTAACATATGTGATTGACTAGTATGATTCCAATAATAATTACAATCAAATATCTCTATATTGGTTTAGGAAAGTGTTTATTAGACTTAGTAATCAAAACTAAAGAAAGTTGGACGTTGTTAAGGAAAGCGAAAACTATCGATACGAGAACAACTGGCGTTTAATGTTTTTGTATAACTAGTTCCCTTTGTATGTATTTAGTTAAGCATTCTTGAATAGTTTGATTCACTAATCTATAGTTGTATAATTTCGATGGAAATACTATTCACCGTTATTTACTTGGTTATGCTACATTGATTTGACTTCTTTTTGATAGGTCACACATTGTGTTCTTGTTTAACGTATGATTAATTACATCCCACCAATTTCATTTGATTATCGACTCTTATTAAATGAATAAAAGTAGTTTCTACATCATTTAGATTGATTATCGATTCTTATTAAATGAATAAGAGTAGTTTCTACATCATTTACAAGTGGTTTACTTGCCTTGATTGTCAATAAAGAAATCTTTGGATTGACAGTTGTTATTTACATTGATTTAGTTCATTTTGCAACAAAGAGTGTTTGAAGTAAGTTGTATAGTGATATGGACAAGATTTGGCAGAAGTGTATTGATTTCAAGGATCATTCGTGTGGTTTTGTATTCGGTATTGGATTGGATATAAACAATAGATACTATGTAACATTTGTGATTGACTAGTATGATTCCAATAATAATTACAATCAAATATCTTTATATTGGATTAGGAAAGTGTTTATTAGACTTAGGAATCAAAACTAAAGAACGTTGGACATTGTTTAGGAAAGCGAAAACTATCGATACGAGAACAACTGGCATTTAATATTTTTGTATAACTAGTTCCTCTTGTATGTATTTAGTTAAGCATTCATGAATAGTTTGATGCACTAATCTATAGTTGCATAATTTCGATTGAAATACAATTCAGTGTTATTACTTGGTTATGCTACATTTATTTGACTTCTTTTTGGTAGGTCACACATTGTGTTTCTTGTTTAACGTATGATTACTTACATCCCACCACTTTCATTTGATTATCGATTATTATTAAATGAATAAGAGTAGTTTCTTCATCATTTACAAGTGGTTTACTTGCCTTGATTGTCAAAAAAGAAATCTATGGATTGACAGTTGTTATTTGTATTGATTTAGTTCATTTTGGAACAAAGAGTGTTTGAAGTAAGTTGTATAGTGATATGGACAAGATTTGAGCACGAGTGTATTGATTTCAAGGATCATTCGTGTGGTTTTGTATTCGGTATTGGTTTGGATATAAACAATAGATAGTATGTAACATATGTGATTGACTAGTATGATTCCAATAATAATTACAATCAAATATCTCTATATTGGTTTAGGAAAGTGTTTATTAGACTTAGTAGTCAAAACTAAAGAAAGTTGGACGTTGTTAAGGAAAGCGAAAACTATTGATACGAGAATAACTGGCGTTTAATGTTTTAGTATAACTAGTTCCCTTTGTATGTATTTAGTTAAGCATTCTTGAATAGTTTGATTCACTAATCTATAGTTGTATAATTTCGATGGAAATACTATTCACCGTTATTTACTTGGTTATGCTATATTGATTTGACTTCTTTTTGATAGGTCACACATTGTGTTTCTTGTTTAACGTATGATTAATTACATCCCACCAATTTCATTTGATTATCGATTCTTATTAAATGAATAAAAGCAGTTTCTACATCATTTACATTGATTATCGATTCTTATTAAATGAATAAGAGTAGTTTCTACATCATTTACAAGTGGTTTACTTGCCTTGATTGTCAATAAAGAAATCTTTGGATTGACAGTTGTTATTTACATTGATTTAGTTCATTTTGGAACAAAGAGTGTTTAAAGTAAGTTGCATAGTGATATGGACAAGATTTGGCAGTAGTGTATTGATTTCAAGGATCATTCGTGTGGTTTTGTATTCGGTATTGGATTGGATATAAACAATAGATACTATGTAACATTTGTGATTGACTAGTATGATTCCAATAATAATTACAATCAAATATCTTTATATTGGATTAGGAAAGTGTTTATTAGACTTAGGAATCAAAACTAAAGAACGTTGGACATTGTTTAGGAAAGCGAAAACTATCGATACGAGAACAACTGGCGTTTAATATTTTTGTATAACTAGTTCCCCTTGTATGTATTTAGTTAAGCATTCATGAATAGTTTGATGCACTAATCTATAGTTGCATAATTTTGATTGAAATACAATTCACCGTTATTTACTTGGTTATGCTACATTGATTTGACTTCTTTTTGATAGGTCACACATTGTGTTTCTTGTTTAACGTATGATTACTTACATCCCACCACTTTCATTTGATTATCGATTATTATTAAATGAATAAGAGTAGTTTCTTCATCATTTACAAGTGGTTTACTTGCCTTGATAGTCAAAAAAGAAATCTATGGATTGACAGTTGTTATTTGGATTGATTTAGTTCATTTTGGAACAAAGAGTGTTTGAAGTAAGTTGTATAGTAATATGGACAAGATTTGAGCAGGGGTGTATTGATTTCAAGGATCATTTGTGTGGTTTTGTATTCGGTATTGGTTTGGATATAAACAATAGATACTATGAAACATATGTGATTGACTAGTATGATTCCAATAATAATTACAATCAAATATCTCTATATTGGTTTAGGAAAGTGTTTATTAGACTTAGTAATCAAAACTAGAGAACGTTGGACGTTGTTAAGGAAAACGAAAACTATCGATACGAGAACAACTGGCGTTTAATGTTTTTGTATAACTAGTTCCCTTTGTATGTATTTAGTTAAGCATTCGTGTATAGTTTGATTCACTAATCTATAGTTGCATAATTTCAATTGAAATACAATTCACCGTTATTTACTTGGTTATGTTACATTGATTTGACTTCTTTTTGATAGGTCACACATTGTGTTTCTTGTTTAACGTATGATTACTTACATCCCACCACTTTTATTTGATTATCGATTCTTATTAAATGAATAAGAGTGGTTTCTTCATCATTTACAAGTGGTTTGCTTGCCTTGATTGTCAAAAAAGAAATCTATGGATTGAAAGTTGTTATTTGGATTGATTTAGTTCATTTTCGAATAAATAGTGTTTGATGTAGGTTGTTCAGTATTATGGACGAGATATGAAGAGGAGTGGATTGATTTCAAGGGTAATTCGTGTGGTTTTGTATTCGGTTTTTGTTTCGATGTAAACAATATACTATGTAACACATGTGATTGGCAAGTATGATTCCAATGATAATTACAATCAGATTTCTTTATATTGGTTTAGAAGTGTATTTTTTAGACTTAATAATCAACACTCAAGAACGTTGCACGTTGATAAGGAAAGCAAAAGCTATCGATGCGAGAACAGTTGTTGTTTAATGATTTGTATAACTAGTTCCCTTTGTATGTATTTAGTCAAGCATTCATGAATAGTTTGATGCACTAATCTATAGTTGCATAATTTCGATTGAAATACAATTCACCGTTATTTACTTGGTTATGCTATATTGATTTGACTTCTTTTTGATAGGTCACACATTGTGTTTCTTGTTTAACGTATGATTAATTACATCACACCAATTTCATTTGATTATCGATTCTTATTAAATGAATAAAAGTAGTTTCAACATCATTTACATTGATTATCGATTCTTATTAAATGAGTAAGAGTAGTTTCTACATCATTTACAAGTGGTTTACTTGCCTTGATTGTCAATAAAGAAATCTTTGGATTGATAGTTGTTATTTACATTGATTTAGTTCATTTTGGAACAAAGTGTGTTTTAAGTAAGTTGTATAGTGATATGGACAAGATTTGAGCAGGAGTGTATTGATTTCAAGGATCATTCGCGTGGTTTTGTATTCGGTATTGGTTTGGATATAAACAATTGATACTATGTAACATATGTGATTGACTAGTATGATTCCAATAATAATTACAATCAAATATCTTTATATTGGATTAGGAAAGTGTTTATTAGACTTAGGATTCAAAACTAAAGAACGTTGGAGATTGTTTAGGAAAGCGAAAACTATCGATACGAGAACAACTGGCGTTTAATGTTTTTGTATAACTAGTCCCCTTTGTATGTATTTAGTTAAGCATTCATGAATAGTTTGATGCACTAATATATAGTTGCATAATTTCGATTGAAATACAATTCACCGTTATTTACTTGGTTATGCTACATTGATTTGACTTCTTTTTGATAGGTCACACATTGTGTTTCTTGTTTAACGTATGATTACTTACATCCCACCACTTTCATTTGATTATTGATTCTTATTAAATGAATAAGAGTAGTTTCTTCATCATTTACAAGTGGTTACTTGCCTTGATTGTCAAAAAAGAAATCTATGGATTGACAGTTGTTATTTGGATTGATTTAGTTTATTTTGGAACAAAGAGTGTTTGAAGTTGTATAGTGATATGGATAAGATTTGAGCAGGGGTGTATTGATTTAAAGGATCATTTGTGTGGTTTTGTATTCGGTATTGGTTTGGATATAAACAATAGATACTATGTAACATATGTGATTGACTAGTATGATTCCAATAATAATTACAATCAAATATCTCTATATTGGTTTAGGAAAGTGTTTATTAGACTTAGTAATCAAAACTAAAGAAAGTTGGACGTTGTTAAGGAAAGCGAAAACTATTGATACGAGAATAACTGGCGTTTAATGTTTTAGTATAACTAGTTCCCTTTGTATGTATTTAGTTAAGCATTCTTGAATAGTTTGATTCACTAATCTATAGTTGTATAATTTCGATGGAAATACTATTCACCGTTATTTACTTGGTTATGCTACATTGATTTGACTTCTTTTTGATAGGTCACACATTGTGTTTCTTGTTTAACGTATGATTAATTACATCCCACCAATTTAATTTGATTATCGACTCTTATTAAATGATAAAAGTAGTTTCTACATCATTTACATTGATTATCGATTCTTATTAAATGAATAAGAGTAGTTTCTACATCATTTACAAGTGGTTTACTTGCCTTGATTGTCAATAAAGAAATCTTTGGATTGACAGTTGTTATTTACATTGATTTAGTTCATTTTGGAATAAAGAGTGCTTGAAGTAAGTTGTATAGTGATATGGACAAGATTTGGCAGGAGTGCATTGATTTCAAGGATCATTCGATTGGTTTTGTATTCGGTATTGGTTTGGATATAAACAATAGATACTATGTAACATTTGTGATTCACTAGTATGATTCCAATAATAATTACAATCAAATATCTTTATATTGGATTAGGAAAGTGTTTATTAGACTTAGGAATCAAAACTAAAGAACGTTGGATATTGTTTAGGAAAGCGAAAACTATCGATACGAGAACAACTGGCGTTTAATATTTTTGTATAACTAGTTCCCCTTGTATGTATTTAGTTAAGCATTCATGAATAGTTTGATGCACTAATCTATAGTTGCATAATTTCGATTGAAATACAATTCACCGTTATTTACTTGGTTATGCTACATTGATTTGACTTCTTTTTGATAGGTCACACATTGTGTTTCTTGTTTAACGTATGATTACTTACATCCCACCACTTTCATTTGATTATCGATTATTATAAAATGAATAAGAGTAGTTTCTTCATCATTTACAAGTGGTTTACTTGCCTTGATTGTCAAAAAAGAAATCTATGGATTGATAGTTGTTATTTGTATTGATTTAGTTTATTTTGGAACAAAGAGTGTTTGAAGTAAGTTGTATAGTGATATGGACAAGATTTGAGCACGAGTGTATTGATTTCAAGGATCATTCGTGTGGTTTTGTATTCGGTATTGGTTTGGATATAAACAATAGATACTATGTAACATAAGTGATTGACTAGTATGATTCCAATAATAATTACAATCAAATATCTTTATATTGGATTAGGAAAGTGTTTATTAGACTTAGGATTCAAAACTAAAGAACGTTGGACATTGTTTAGGAAAGCGAAAACTATCGATACGAGAACAACTGGCGTTTAATGTTTTTGTATAACTAGTTCCCTTTGTATGTATTTAGTTAAGCATTCATGAATAGTTTGATGCACTAATATATAGTTGCATAATTTCGATTGAAATACAATTCACCGTTATTTACTTGGTTATGCTACATTGATTTGACTTCTTTTTGATAGGTCACACATTGTGTTTCTTGTTTAACGTATGATTACTTACATCCCACCACTTTCATTTGAGTATTGATTCTTATTAAATGAATAAGAGTAGTTTCTTCATCATTTACAAGTGGTTTACTTGCCTTGATTGTCAAAAAAGAAATATATGGATTGACAGTTGTTATTTGTATTGATTTAGTTCATTTTGGAACAAAGAGTGTTTGAAGTAAGTTGTATAGTGATATGGACAAGATTTGAGCACGAGTGTATTGATTTCAAGGATCATTCGTGTGGTTTTGTATTCGGTATTGGTTTGGATATAAACAATAGATACTATGTAACATATGTGATTGACTAGTATGATTCCAATAATAATTACAATCAAATATCTCTATATTGGTTTAGGAAAGTGTTTATTAGACTTAGTAATCAAAACTAAAGAACGTTGGACGTTGTTAAGGAAAACGAAAACTATCGATACGAGAACAACTGGCGTTTAATGTTTTTGTATAACTAGTTCCCTTTGTATGTATTTAGTTAAGCATTCGTGTATAGTTTGATTCACTAATCTATAGTTGCATAATTTCAATTGAAATACAATTCACCGTTATTTACTTGGTTATGTTACATTGATTTGACTTCTTTTTGATAGGTCACACATTGTGTTTCTTGTTTAACGTATGATTACTTACATCCCACCACTTTTATTTGATTATCGATTCTTATTAAATGAATAAGAGTGGTTTCTTCATCATTTACAAGTGGTTTGCTTGCCTTGATTGTCAAAAAAGAAATCTATGGATTGAAGTTGTTATTTGGATTGATTTAGTTCATTTTCGAATAAATAGTGTTTGATGTAGGTTGTTCAGTATTATGGACGAGATATGAAGAGGAGTGGATTGATTTCAAGGGTACATTCGTGTGGTTTTGTATTCGGTTTTTTGTTTCGATGTAAACAATAATACTATGTAACACATGTGATTGGCAAGTATGATTCCAATGATAATTACAATCAGATTTCTTTATATTGGTTTAGAAGTGTATTTTTTAGACTTAATAATCAACACTCAAGAACGTTGCACGTTGATAAGGAAAGCAAAAGCTATCGATGCGAGAACAGTTGTTGTTTAATGATTTGTATAACTAGTTCCCTTTGTATGTATTTAGTCAAGCATTCATGAATAGTTTGATGCACTAATCTATAGTTGCATAATTTCGATTGAAATACAATTCACCGTTATTTACTTGGTTATGCTATATTGATTTGACTTCTTTTTGATAGGTCACACATTGTGTTTCTTGTTTAACGTATGATTAATTACATCACACCAATTTCATTTGATTATCGATTCTTATTAAATGAATAAAAGTAGTTTCAACATCATTTACATTGATTATCGATTCTTATTAAATGAATAAGAGTAGTTTCTACATCATTTACAAGTGGTTTACTTGCCTTGATTGTCATAAAGAAATCTTTGGATTGATAGTTGTTATTTACATTGATTTAGTTCATTTTGGAACAAAGTGTGTTTTAAGTAAGTTGTATAGTGATATGGACAAGATTTGAGCAGGAGTGTATTGATTTCAAGGATCATTCGTGTGGTTTTGTATTCGGTATTGGTTTGGATATAAACAATAGATACTATGTAACATATGTGATTGACTAGTATGATTCCAATAATAATTACAATCAAATATCTTTATATTGGATTAGGAAAGTGTTTATTAGACTTAGGATTCAAAACTAAAGAACGTTGGACATTGTTTAGGAAAGCGAAAACTATCGATACGAGAACAACTGGCGTTTAATGTTTTTGTATAACTAGTTCCCTTTGTATGTATTTAGTTAAGCATTCATGAATAGTTTGATGCACTAATATATAGTTGCATAATTTCAATTGAAATACAATTCACCGTTATTTACTTGGTTATGCTACATTGATTTGACTTCTTTTTGATAGGTCACACATTGTGTTTCTTGTTTAACGTATGATTACTTACATCCCACCACTTTCATTTGAGTATTGATTCTTATTAAATGAATAAGAGTAGTTTCTTCATCATTTACAAGTGGTTTACTTGCCTTGATTGTCAAAAAAGAAATCTATGGATTGACAGTTGTTATTTGTATTGATTTAGTTCATTTTGGAACAAAGAGTGTTTGAAGTAAGTTGTATAGTGATATGGACAAGATTTGAGCACGAGTGTATTGATTTCAAGGATCATTCGTGTGGTTTTGTATTCGGTATTGGTTTGGATATAAACAATAGATACTATGTAACATATGTGATTGACTAGTATGATTCCAATAATAATTATAATCAAATATCTCTATATTGGTTTAGGAAAGTGTTTATTAGACTTAGTAATCAAAACTAAAGAACGTTGGACGTTGTTAAGGAAAACGAAAACTATCGATACGAGAACAACTGGCGTTTAATGTTTTTGTATAACTAGTTCCCTTTGTGTGTATTTAGTTAAGCATTCATGAATAGTTTGATGCACTAATATATAGTTGCATAATTTCGATTGAAATACAATTCACCGTTATTTACTTGGTTATGCTACATTGATTTGACTTCTTTTTGATAGGTCACACATTGTGTTTCTTGTTTAACGTATGATTACTTACATCCCACCACTTTCATTTGAGTATTGATTCTTATTAAATGAATAAGAGTAGTTTCTTCATCATTTACAAGTGGTTTACTTGCCTTGATTGTCAAAAAAGAAATCTATGGATTGACAGTTGTTATTTGTATTGATTTAGTTCATTTTGGAACAAAGAGTGTTTGAAGTAAGTTGTATAGTGATATGGACAAGATTTGAGCACGAGTGTATTGATTTCAAGGATCATTCGTGTGGTTTTGTATTCGGTATTGGTTTGGATATAAACAATAGATACTATGTAACATATGTGATTGACTAGTATGATTCCAATAATAATTACAATCAAATATCTCTATATTGGTTTAGGAAAGTGTTTATTAGACTTAGTAATCAAAACTAAAGAACGTTGGACGTTGTTAAGGAAACGAAAACTATCGATACGAGAACACTGGCGTTTAATGTTTTTGTATAACTAGTTCCCTTTGTATGTATTTAGTTAAGCATTCGTGTATAGTTTGATTCACTAATCTATAGTTGCATAATTTCAATTGAAATACAATTCACCGTTATTTACTTGGTTATGTTACATTGATTTGACTTCTTTTTGATAGGTCACACATTGTGTTTCTTGTTTAACGTATGATTACTTACATCCCACCACTTTTATTTGATTATCGATTCTTATTAAATGAATAAGAGTGGTTTCTTCATCATTTACAAGTGGTTTGCTTGCCTTGATTGTCAAAAAAGAAATCTATGGATTGAAAGTTATTATTTGGATTGATTTAGTTCATTTTCGAATAAATAGTGTTTGATGTAGGTTGTTCAGTATTATGGACGAGATATGAAGAGGAGTGGATTGATTTCAAGGGTAATTCGTGTGGTTTTGTATTCGGTTTTTGTTTCGATGTAAACAATAATACTATGTAACACATGTGATTGGCAAGTATGATTCCAATGATAATTACAATCAGATTTCTTTATATTGGTTTAGAAGTGTATTTTTTAGACTTAATAATCAACACTCAAGAACGTTGCACGTTGATAAGGAAAGCAAAAGCTATCGATGCGAGAACAGTTGTTGTTTAATGATTTGTATAACTAGTTCCCTTTGTATGTATTTAGTCAAGCATTCATGAATAGTTTGATGCACTAATCTATAGTTGCATAATTTCGATTGAAATACAATTCACCGTTATTTACTTGGTTATGCTATATTGATTTGACTTCTTTTTGATAGGTCACACATTGTGTTTCTTGTTTAACGTATGATTAATTACATCACACCAATTTCATTTGATTATCGATTCTTATTAAATGAATAAAAGTAGTTTCAACATCATTTACATTGATTATCGATTCTTATTAAATGAATAAGAGTAGTTTCTACATCATTTACAAGTGGTTTACTTGCCTTGATTGTCAATAAAGAAATCTTTGGATTGATAGTTGTTATTTACATTGATTTAGTTCATTTTGGAACAAGTGTGTTTTAAGTAAGTTGTATAGTGATATGGACAAGATTTGAGCAGGAGTGTATTGATTTCAAGGATCATTCGTGGTTTTTGTATTCGGTATTTTTTGGATATAAACAATAGATACTATGTAACATATGTGATTGACTAGTATGATTCCAATAATAATTACAATCAAATATCTTTATATTGGATTAGGAAAGTGTTTATTAGACTTAGGTTCAAAACTAAAGAACGTTGGACATTGTTTAGGAAAGCGAAAACTATCGATACGAGAACAACTGGCGTTTAATGTTTTTGTATAACTAGTTCCCTTTGTATGTATTTAGTTAAGCATTCATGAATAGTTTGATGCACTAATCTATAGTTGCATAATTTCGATTGAAATACAATTCACCGTTATTTACTTGGTTATGCTACATTGATTTGACTTCTTTTTGATAGGTCACACATTGTGTTTCTTGTTTAACGTATGATTACTTACATCCCACCACTTTCATTTGATTATTGATTTTTATTAAATGAATAAGAGTAGTTTTCTTCATCATTTACAAGTGGTTTACTTGCCTTGATTGTCAAAAAGAAATCTATGGATTGACAGTTGTTATTTGTATTGATTTAGTTCATTTTGGAACAAAGAGTGTTTGAAGTAAGTTGTATAGTGATATGGACAAGATTTGAGCAGGAGTGTATTGATTTCAAGGATCATTCGTGTGGTTTTGTATTCGGTATTGGTTTGGATATAAACAAGATACTATGTAACATATGTGATTGACTAGTATGATTCCAATAATAATTACAATCAAATATCTCTATATTGGTTTAGGAAAGTGTTTATTAGACTTAGTAATCAAACTAAGAACGTTGGACGTTGTTAGGAAAGCGAAAACTATCGATACGAGAACAATTGGTGTTTAATGTTTTTGTATAACTAGTTCCCTTTGTATGTATTTAGTTAAGCATTCATGAATAGTTTGATGCACTAATCTATAGTTGCATAATTTCGATTGAAATACAATTCACCGTTATTTACTTGGTTATGCTACATTGATTTGACTTCTTTTTGATAGGTCACACATTGTGTTTTTTGTTTAACGTATGATTACTTACATCCCACCACTTTCATTTGATTATCGATTCTTATTAAATGAATAAGAGTAGTTTCTTCATCATTTACAAGTGGTTTACTTGCCTTGATTGTCAATAAAGAAATCTTTGGATTGACAGTTGTTATTTATATTGATTTAGTTCAGTTTGGAACAAATAGTGTTTGAAGTAAGTTGTATAGTGATGGACAAGATTTGAGCAGGAGTGTATTGATTTCAAGGATCATTCGTGTGGTTTTGTATTCGGTATTGGTTTGGATATAAACAATAGATACTATGTAACATATGTGATTGACTAGTATGATTCCAATATAATTACAATCAAATTCTATATTGGTTTAGGAAAGTGTTTATTAGACTTAGTAATCAAAACTAAGAACGTTGGACGTTGTTAAGGAAAGCGAAAACTATCGATACGAGAACAACTGGCGTTTAATGTTTTTGTATAACTAGTTCCCTTTGTATGTATTTAGTTAAGCATTCATGAATAGTTTGATGCACTAATCTATAGTTGCATAATTTCGATTGAAATACAATTCACCGTTATTTACTTGGTTATGCTACATTGATTTGACTTCTTTTTGATAGGTCACACATTGTGTTTCTTGTTTAACGTATGATTACTTACATCCCACCACTTTCATTTGATTATCGATTATTATAAAATGAATAAGAGTAGTTTCTTCATCATTTACAAGTGGTTTACTTGCCTTGATTGTCAAAAAGAAATCTATGGATTGATAGTTGTTATTTGTATTGATTTAGTTTTTTGGAACAAAGAGTGTTTGAAGTAAGTTGTATAGTGATATGGACAAGATTTGAGCAGGAGTGTATTGATTTCAAGGATCATTCGTGTGGTTTTGTATTCGGTATTGGTTTGGATATAAACAATAGATACTATGTAACATAAGTGATTGACTAGTATGATTCCAATAATAATTACAATCAAATATCTTTATATTGGTTAGGAAAGTGTTTATTAGACTTAGTATCAAAACTAAAGAACGTTGGACATTGTTTAGGAAAGCGAAAACTATCGATACGAGAACAACTGGCGTTTAATGTTTTGTATAACTAGTTCCCTTTGTATGTATTTAGTTAAGCATTCATGAATAGTTTGATGCACTAATATATAGTTGCATAATTTCGATTGAAATACAATTCACCGTTATTTACTTGGTTATGCTACATTGATTTGACTTCTTTTTGATAGGTCACACATTGTGTTTCTTGTTTAACGTATGATTACTTACATCCCACCACTTTCATTTGAGTATCGATTCTTATTAAATGAATAAGAGTAGTTTCTTCATCATTTACAAGTGGTTTACTTGCCTTGATTGTCAAAAAAGAAATCTTGGATTGACAGTTGTTATTTGTATTGATTTAGTTCATTTTGGAACAAAGAGTGTTTGAAGTAAGTTGTATAGTGATATGGACAAGATTTGAGCACGAGTGTATTGATTTCAAGGATCATTCGTGTGTTTTTGTATTCGGTATTGGTTTGGATATAAACAATAGATACTATGTAACATATGTGATTGACTAGTATGATTCCAATAATAATTACAATCAAATATCTTATATTGGTTTAGGAAAGTGTTTATTAGACTTAGTAATCAAAACTAAAGAACGTTGGACGTTTTAGGAAAGCGAAAACTATCGATACGAGAACAACTGCGTTTAATGTTTTTGTATAACTAGTTCCTTTGTATGTATTTAGTTAAGCATTCATGAATAGTTTGATTCACTAATCTATAGTTGCATAATTTCGATTGAAATACAATTCACCGTTATTTACTTGGTTATGCTACATTGATTTGACTTCTTTTTGATAGGTCACACATTGTGTTTCTTGTTTTAACGTATGATTACTTACATCCCACCACTTTTATTTGATTATCGATTCTTATTAAATGAATAAGAGTGTTTCTTCATCATTTACAAGTGGTTTGCTTGCCTTGATTGTCAAAAAGAAATCTATGGATTGACAGTTGTTATTTGGATTGATTTAGTTCATTTTCGAATAAAGAGTGTTTGATGTAGGTTGTTCAGTATTATGGACGAGATATGAGAGGGTGGATTGATTTCAAGGGTCATTCGTGTGGTTTTGTATTCGGTTTTGGTTTCGATATAAACATAATACTATGTAACACATGTGATTGGCAAGTATGATTCCAATAATAATTACAATCAAATTCTTTATATTGGTTTTAGAAGTGTTTTTTTAGACTTAGTAATCAACACTCAGAACGTTGCACGTTGATAAGGAAAGCAAAAGCTATCGATGCGAGAACAGTTGTTGTTTAATGTTTTTGTATAACTAGTTCCCTTTGTATGTATTTAGTCAAGCATTCATGAATAGTTTGATGCACTAATCTATAGTTGCATAATTTCGATTGAAATACAATTCACCGTTATTTACTTGGTTATGCTATATTGATTTGACTTCTTTTTGATAGGTCACACATTGTGTTTCTTGTTTAACGTATGATTAATTACATCCCACCAATTTCATTTGATTATCGATTCTTATTAAATGAATAAAAGTAGTTTCTACATCATTTACATTGATTATCGATTCTTATTAAATGAATAAGAGTAGTTTCTACATCATTTACAAGTGGTTTACTTGCCTTGATTGTCAATAAAGAAATCTTTGGATTGACAGTTGTTATTTACATTGATTTAGTTCATTTTGGAACAAAGAGTGTTTGAAGTAAGTTGTATAGTGATATGGACAAGATTTGAGCAGGAGTGTATTGATTTCAAGGATCATTCGTGTGGTTTTGTATTCGGTATTGGTTTGGATATAAACAATGATACTATGTAACATATGTGATTGACTAGTATGATTCCAATAATAATTACAATCAATATCTTTATATTGATTAGGAAAGTGTTTATTAGACTTAGGATTCAAAACTAAAGAACGTTGGACATTGTTTAGGAAAGCGAAACTATCGATACGAGAACAACTGGCGTTTAATGTTTTTGTATAATTAGTTCCCTTTGTATGTATTTAGTTGAGCATTAATGAATAGTTTGACGCACAAATCTATAGTTGCATAATTTTGATTGAAATACAATTCACCGTTATTTACTTGGTTATGCTACATTGATTTGACTTCTTTTGGTAGGTCACACCTTGTGTTTCTTGTTTAACGTATGATTACTTACATCCCACCACTTTCATTTGATTATCGATTCTTATTAAATGAATAAGAGTAGTTTCTTCACCATTTACAAGTGGTTTGCTTGCCTTGATTGTCAATAAAGAAATCTATGGATTGACAGTTGTTATTTGGATTGATTTAGTTCATTTTGGAACAAAGAGTGTTTGAAGTAAGTTGTATAGTGATATGGACAAGATTTGAGCAGGGTGTATTGATTTCAAGGATCATTTGTGGTTTTTGTATTCGGTATTGGTTTGGATATAAACAATAGATACTATGTAACATATGTGATTGACTAGTATGATTCCAATAATAATTACAATCAAATATCTCTATATTGGTTTAGGAAAGTGTTTATTAGACTTAGTAATCAAAACTAAAGAACGTTGGACGTTGTTAAGGAAACGAAAACTATCGATACGAGAACAACTGGCGTTTAATGTTTTTGTATAACTAGTTCCCTTTGTATGTATTTAGTTAAGCATTCATGATAGTTTGATTCACTAATATAGTTGCATAATTTCGATTGAAATACAATTCACCGTTATTTACTTGGTTATGCTACATTGATTTGACTTCTTTTTGATAGGTCACACATTGTGTTTCTTGTTTAACGTATGATTACTTACATCCCACCACTTTCATTTGAGTATTGATTCTTATTAAATGAATAAGAGTAGTTTCTTCATCATTTACAAGTGGTTTACTTGCCTTGATTGTCAAAAAAGAAATCTATGGATTGACAGTTGTTATTTGTATTGATTTAGTTCATTTTGGAACAAAGAGTGTTTGAAGTAAGTTGTATAGTGATATGGACAAGATTTGAGCACGAGTGTATTGATTTCAAGGATCATTCGTGTGGTTTTGTATTCGGTATTGGTTTGGATATAAACAATAGATACTATGTAACATATGTGATTGACTAGTATGATTCCAATAATAATTATAATCAAATATCTCTATATTGGTTTAGGAAAGTGTTTATTAGACTTAGTAATCAAAACTAAAGAACGTTGGACGTTGTTAAGGAAAACGAAAACTATCGATACGAGAACAACTGGCGTTTAATGTTTTTGTATAACTAGTTCCCTTTGTATGTATTTAGTTAAGCATTCGTGATAGTTTGATTCACTAATCTATAGTTGCATAATTTCAATTGAAATACAATTCACCGTTATTTACTTGGTTATGTTACATTGATTTGACTTCTTTTTGATAGGTCACACATTGTGTTTCTTGTTTAACGTATGATTACTTACATCCCACCACTTTTATTTGATTATCGATTCTTATTAAATGAATAAGAGTGGTTTCTTCATCATTTACAAGTGGTTTGCTTGCCTTGATTGTCAAAAAAAATCTATGGATTGAAAGTTGTTATTTGGATTGATTTAGTTCATTTTCGAATAAATAGTGTTTGATGTAGGTTGTTCAGTATTATGGACGAGATATGAAGAGGAGTGGATTGATTTCAAGGGTATTCGTGTGGTTTTGTATTCGGTTTTTGTTTCGATGTAAACAATAATACTATGTAACATGTGATTGGCAAGTATGATTCCAATATAATTACAATCAGATTTCTTTATATTGTTTAGAAGTGTATTTTTTAGACTTAATAATCAACACTCAAGAACGTTGCACGTTGATAAGGAAAGCAAAAGCTATCGATGCGAGAACAGTTGTTGTTTAATGATTTTGTATAACTAGTTCCCTTTGTATGTATTTAGTCAAGCATTCATGAATAGTTTGATGCACTAATCTATAGTTGCATAATTTCGATTGAAATACAATTCACCGTTATTTACTTGGTTATGCTATATTGATTTGACTTCTTTTTGATAGGTCACACATTGTGTTTCTTGTTTAACGTATGATTATTACATCCCACCAATTTCATTTGATTATCGATTCTTATTAAATGAATAAAAGTAGTTTCAACATCATTTACATTGATTATCGATTCTTATTAAATGAATAAGAGTAGTTTCTACATCATTTACAAGTGGTTTATTTGCCTTGATTGTCAATAAAGAAATCTTTGGATTGATAGTTGTTATTTACATTGATTTAGTTCATTTTGGAACAAAGTGTGTTTTAAGTAAGTTGTATAGTGATATGGACAAGATTTGAGCAGGAGTGTATTGATTTCAAGGATCATTCGCGTGGTTTTGTATTCGGCATTGGTTTGGATATAAACAATTGATACTATGTAACATATGTGATTGACTAGTATGATTCCAATAATAATTACAATCAAATATCTTTATATTGGATTAGGAAAGTGTTTATTAGACTTAGGATTCAAAACTAAAGAACGTTGGACATTGTTTAGGAAAGCAAAAACTATCGATACGAGAACAACTGGCGTTTAATGTTTTTGTATAACTAGTTCCCTTTGTATGTATTTAGTTAAGCATTCATGAATAGTTTGATGCACTAATATATAGTTGCATAATTTCGATTGAAATACAATTCACCGTTATTTACTTGGTTATGCTACATTGATTTGACTTCTTTTTGATAGGTCACACATTGTGTTTCTTGTTTAACGTATGATTACTTACATCCCACCACTTTCATTTGATTATTGATTCTTATTAAATGAATAAGAGTAGTTTCTTCATCATTTACAAGTGGTTACTTGCCTTGATTGTCAAAAAAGAAATCTATGGATTGACAGTTGTTATTTGGATTTATTTAGTTTATTTTGGAACAAAGAGTGTTTGAAGTAAGTTGTATAGTGATATGGATAAGATTTGAGCAGGGGTGTATTGATTTAAAGGATCATTTGTGTGGTTTTGTATTCGGTATTGGTTTGGATATAAACAATAGATACTATGTAACATATGTGATTGACTAGTATGATTCCAATAATAATTACAATCAAAAATCTCTATATTGGTTTAGGAAAGTGTTTATTAGACTTAGTAATCAAAACTAAAGAAAGTTGGACGTTGTTAAGGAAAGCGAAAACTATTGATACGAGAATAACTGGCGTTTAATGTTTTAGTATAACTAGTTCCCTTTGTATGTATTTAGTTAAGCATTCTTGAATAGTTTGATTCACTAATCTATAGTTGTATAATTTCGATGGAAATACTATTCACCGTTATTTACTTGGTTATGCTACATGATTTGACTTCTTTTTGATAGGTCACACATTGTGTTTCTTGTTTAACGTATGATTAATTACATCCCACCAATTTACTTTGATTATCGACTCTTATAAATTAATAAAGTAGTTTTCTACATCATTTACATTGATTATCGATTCTTATTAAATGAATAAGAGTAGTTTCTACATCATTTACAAGTGGTTTACTTGCCTTGATTGTCAATAAAGAAATCTTTGGATTGACAGTTGTTATTTACATTGATTTAGTTCATTTTGGAATAAAGAGTGCTTGAAGTAAGTTGTATAGTGATATGGACAAGATTTGGCAGGAGTGTATTGATTTCAAGGATCATTCGTTTGGTTTTGTATTCGGTATTGGTTTGGATATAAACAATAGATACTATGTAACATTTGTGATTTACTAGTATGATTCCAATAATAATTACAATCAAATATCTTTATATTGGATTAGGAAAGTGTTTATTAGACTTAGGAATCAAAACTAAAGAACGTTGGATATTGTTTAGGAAAGCGAAAACTATCGATACGAGAACAACTGGCGTTTAATATTTTTGTATAACTAGTTCCCCTTGTATGTATTTAGTTAAGCATTCATGAATAGTTTGATGCACTAATCTATAGTTGCATAATTTCGATTGAAATACAATTCACCGTTATTTACTTGGTTATGCTACATTGATTTGACTTCTTTTTGATAGGTCACACATTGTGTTTCTTGTTTAACGTATGATTACTTACATCCCACCACTTTCATTTGATTATCGATTATTATAGAATGAATAAGAGTAGTTTTTTCATCATTTACAAGTGGTTTACTTGCCTTGATTGTCAAAAAAGAAATCTATGGATTGATAGTTGTTATTTGTATTGATTTAGTTCATTTTGGAACAAAGAGTGTTTGAAGTAAGTTGTATAGTGATATGGACAAGATTTGAGCACGAGTGTATTGATTTCAAGGATCATTCGTGTGGTTTTGTATTCGGTATTGGTTTGGATATAAACAATAGATACTATGTAACATAAGTGATTGACTAGTATGATTCCAATAATAATTACAATCAAATATCTTTATATTGGATTAGGAAAGTGTTTATTAGACTTAGGATTCAAAACTAAAGAACGTTGGACATTGTTTAGGAAAGCGAAAACTATCGATACGAGAACAACTGGCGTTTAATGTTTTTGTATAACTAGTTCCCTTTGTATGTATTTAGTTAAGCATTCATGAATAGTTTGATGCACTAATATATAGTTGCATAATTTCGATTGAAATACAATTCACCGTTATTTACTTGGTTATGCTACATTGATTTGACTTCTTTTTGATAGGTCACACATTGTGTTTCTTGTTTAACGTATGATTACTTACATCCCACCACTTTCATTTGATATTGATTCTTATTAAATGAATAAGAGTAGTTTCTTCATCATTTACAAGTGGTTTACTTGCCTTGATTGTCAAAAAGAAATCTATGGATTGACAGTTGTTATTTGTATTGATTTAGTTCATTTTGGAACAAAGAGTGTTTGAAGTAAGTTGTATAGTGATATGGACAAGATTTGAGCACGAGTGTATTGATTTCAAGGATCATTCATGTGGTTTTGTATTCGGTATTGGTTTAGATATAAACAATAATTACTATATAACATATGTGATTGACTAGTATGATTCCAATAATAATTACAATCAAATATCTTTATATTGGATTAGGAAAGTGTTTATTAGACTTAGGATTCAAAACTAAAGAACGTTGGACATTGTTTAGGAAAGCGAAAACTATCGATACGAGAACAACTGGCGTTTAATGTTTTTGTATAACTAGTTCCCTTTGTGTGTATTTAGTTAAGCATTCATGAATAGTTTGATGCACTAATATATAGTTGCATAATTTCGATTGAAATACAATTCACCGTTATTTACTTGGTTATGCTACATTGATTTGACTTCTTTTTGATAGGTCACACATTGTGTTTCTTGTTTAATGTATGATTACTTACATCCCACCACTTTCATTTGAGTATTGATTCTTATTAAATGAATAAGAGTAGTTTCTTCATCATTTACAAGTGGTTTACTTGCCTTGATTGTCGAAAAAGAAATCTATGGATTGACAGTTGTTATTTGGATTGATTTAGTTCATTTTGGAACAAAGAGTGTTTGAAGTAAGTTGTATAGTGATATGGAGAAGATTTGAGCAGGGGTGTATTGATTTCAAGGATCATTTGTGTGGTTTTGTATTCGGTATTGGTTTGGATATAAACAATAGATACTATGTAACATATGTGATTGACTAGTATGATTTCAATAATAATTACAATCAAATATCTCTATATTGGTTTAGGAAAGTGTTTATTAGACGTAGTAATCAAAACTAAAGAAAGTTGGACGTTGTTAAGGAAAGCGAAAACTATCGATACGAGAACAACTGGCGTTTAATGTTTTTGTATAACTAGTTCCCTTTGTATGTGTTTAGTTAAGCATTCTTGAATAGTTTGATTCACTAATCTCTAGTTGCATAATTTCGATGGAAATACAATTCACCATTATTTACTTGGTTATGCTACATTGTTTTGACTTCTTTTTGATAGGTCACACATTGTGTTTCTTGTTTAACGTATGATTAATTACATCCCACCAATTTCATTTGATTATCGATTCTTATTAAATAAATAAAAGTAGTTTCTACATCATTTACATTGATTATCGATTCTTATTAAATGAATAAGAGTAGTTTCTACATCATTTACAAGTGGTTTACTTGCCTTGATTGTCAATAAAGAAATCTTTGGATTGACAGTTGTTATTTACATTGATTTAGTTCATTTTGGAACAAAGAGTGTTTGAAGTAAGTTGCATAGTGATATGGACAAGATTTGGCAGGAGTGTATTGATTTCAAGGATCATTCGTGTGGTTTTGTATTCGGTATTGGTTTGGATATAAACAATAGATACTATGTAACATATGTGATTGACTAGTATGATTCCAATAATAATTACAATCAAATATCTTTATATTGGATTAGGAAAGTGTTTATTAGACTTAGGAATCAAAACTAAAGAACGTTGGACATTGTTTAGGAAAGCGAAAACTATCGATACGAGAACAACTGGCGTTTAATATTTTTTAATAACTAGTTCCCCTTGTATGTATTTAGTTAAGCATTCATGAATAGTTTGATGCACTAATCTATAGTTGCATAATTTCGATTGAAATACAATTCACCGTTATTTACTTGGTTATGCTACATTGATTTGACTTCTTTTTGATAGGTCACACATTGTGTTTCTTGTTTAACGTATGATTACTTACATCCCACCACTTTCATTTGATTATCGATTCTTATTAAATGAATAAGAGTAGTTTCTTCATCATTTACAAGTGGTTTACTTGCCTTGATTGTCAAAAAAGAAATCTATGGATTGACAGTTGTTATTTGGATTGATTTAGTTCATTTTGGAACAAAGAGTGTTTGAAGTAAGTTGTATAGTGATATGGACAAGATTTGAGCAGGGGTGTATTGATTTCAAGGATCATTTGTGTGGTTTTGTATTCGGTATTGGTTTGGATATAAACAATAGATACTATGTAACATATGTGATTGACTAGTATGATTCCAATAATAATTACAATCAAATATCTCTATATTTGTTTAGGAAAGTGTTTATTAGACTTAGTAATCAAAACTAAAGAACGTTGGACGTTGTTAAGGAAAGCGAAAACTATCGATACGAGAACAATTTGCGTTTAATGTTTTTGTATAACTAGTTCCCTTTGTATGTATTTAGTTAAGCATTCGTGAATAGTTTGATTCACTAATCTATAGTTGCATAATTTCAATTGAAATACAATTCACCGTTATTTACTTGGTTATGTTACATTGATTTGACTTCTTTTTGATAGGTCACACATTGTGTTTCTTGTTTAACGTATGATTACTTACATCTCACCACTTTTATTTGATTATCGATTCTTATTAAATGAATAAGAGTGGTTTCTCATCATTTACAAGTGGTTTGCTTGCCTTGATTGTCAAAAAGAAATCTATGGATTGAAAGTTGTTATTTGGATTGATTTAGTTCATTTTCGAATAAATAGTGTTTGATGTAGGTTGTTCAGTATTATGGACGAGATATGAGAGAGGGATTGATTTCAAGGGTCATTCGTGTGGTTTTGTATTCGGTTTTTGTTTCAATGTAAACAATAATACTATGTAACACATGTGATTGGCAAGTATGATTCCAATGATAATTACAATCAGATTTCTTTATATTGGTTTAGAAGTGTATTTTTTAGACTTAATAATCAACACTCAAGAACGTTGCATGTTGATAAGGAAAGCAAAAGCTATCGATGCGAGAACAGTTGTTGTTTAATGATTTGTATAACTAGTTTCCTTTGTATGTATTTAGTCAAGCATTCATGAATAGTTTGATGCACTAATCTGTAGTTGCATAATTTCGATTGAAATACAATTCACCGTT
Source organism: Flaveria robusta (assembly GCA_025506415.1). Lineage (NCBI taxonomy): Eukaryota > Viridiplantae > Streptophyta > Magnoliopsida > Asterales > Asteraceae > Flaveria > Flaveria robusta. Next base: position 138,796 of record JACCIZ010000371.1, read on the forward strand.
ATTTACTTGGTTATGCTATATTGATTTGACTTCTTTTTGATAGGTCACACATTGTGTTTCTTGTTTAACGTATGATTAATTACATCCCACCAATTTCATTTGATTATCGACTCTTATTAAATGAATAAAAGTAGTTTCTACATCATTTACATTGATTATCGATTCTTATTAAATGAATAAGAGTAGTTTCTACATCATTTACAAGTGGTTTACTTGCCTTGATTATCAATAAAGAAATCTTTGGATTGATAGTTGTTATTTACATTGATTAAGTTCATTTTGGAACAAGAGTGTTTGAAGTAAGTTGTATAGTGATATGGACAAGATTTGAGCAGGGTGTATTGATTTCAAGGATCATTGTGTGGTTTTGTATTCGGTATTGGTTTGGATATAAACAATAGATACTATGTAACATATGTGATTGACTAGTATGATTCCAATAATAATTACAATCAAATATCTCTATATTTGTTTAGGAAAGTGTTTATTAGACTTAGTAATCAAAACTAAAGAAAGTTGGACGTTGTTAAGGAAAGCGAAAACTATCGATACGAGAACAACTGGCGTTTAATGTTTTTGTATAACTAGTTCCCTTTGTATGTGTTTAGTTAAGCATTCTTGAATAGTTTGATTCACTAATCTCTAGTTGCATAATTTCGATGGAAATACAATTCACCATTATTTACTTGGTTATGCTACATTGTTTTGACTTCTTTTTGATAGGTCACACATTGTGTTTCTTGTTTAACGTATGATTAATACATCCCACCAATTTCATTGATTATCGATTCTTATTAAATAAATAAAAGTAGTTTCTACATCATTTACATTGATTATCGATTCTTATTAATGAATAAGAGTAGTTTCTACATCATTTACAAGTGGTTTACTTGCCTTGATTGTCAATAAAGAAATCTTTGGATTGACAGTTGTTATTTACATTGATTTAGTTCATTTTGGAACAAAGAGTGTTTGAAGTAAGTTGCATAGTGATATGGACAAGATTTGGCAGGAGTGTATTGATTTCAAGGATCATTCGTGTGGTTTTGTATTCGGTATTGGTTTGGATATAAACAATAGATACTATGTAACATATGTGATTGACTAGTATGATTCCAATAATAATTACAATCAAATATCTTTATATTGGATTAGGAAAGTGTTTATTAGACTTAGGAATCAAAACTAAAGAACGTTGGACATTGTTTAGGAAAGCGAAAACTATCGATACGAGAACAACTGGCGTTTAATATTTTTTATAACTAGTTCCCCTTGTATGTATTTAGTTAAGCATTCATGAATAGTTTGATGCACTAATCTATAGTTGCATAATTTCGATTGAAATACAATTCATCGTTATTTACTTGGTTATGCTATATTGATTTGACTTCTTTTGATAGGTCACACATTGTGTTTCTTGTTTAAAGTATGATTACTTACATCCCACCACTTTCATTTGATTATCGGTTCTTATTAAATGAATAAGAGTAGTTTCTTCATCATTTACAAGTGGTTTACTTGCCTTGATTGTCAATAAAGAAATCTATGGATTGACAGTTGTTATTGGATTGATTTAGTTCATTTTGGAACAAAGAGTGTTTGAAGTAAGTTGTATAGTGATATGGACAAGATTTGAGCAGGGGTGTATTGATTTCAAGGATCATTTGTGTGGTTTTGTATTCGGTATTGGTTTGGATATAAACAATAGATACTATGTAACATATGTGATTGACTAGTATGATTCCAATAATAATTACAATCAAATATCTCTATATTTTTTAGGAAAGTGTTTATTAGACTTAGTAATCAAAACTAAAGAACGTTGGACGTTGTTAAGGAAAGCGAAAACTATCGATACGAGAACAATTTGCGTTTAATGTTTTTGTATAACTAGTTCCCTTTGTATGTATTTAGTTAAGCATTCGTGAATAGTTTGATTCACTAATCTATAGTTGCATAATTTCAATTGAAATACAATTCACCGTTATTTACTTGGTTATGTTACATTGATTTGACTTCTTTTTGATAGGTCACACATTGTGTTTCTTGTTTAACGTATGATTACTTACATCTCACCACTTTTATTTGATTATCGATTCTTATTAAATGAATAAGAGTGGTTTCTTCATCATTTACAAGTGGTTTGCTTGCCTTGATTGTCAAAAAAGAAATCTATGGATTGAAAGTTGTTATTTGGATTGATTTAGTTCATTTTCGAATAAATAGTGTTTGATGTAGGTTGTTCAGTATTATGGACGAGATATGAAGAGGAGTGGATTGATTTCAAGGGTCATTCGTGTGGTTTTGTATTCGGTTTTTGTTTCAATGTAAACAATAATACTATGTAACACATGTGATTGGCAAGTATGATTCCAATGATAATTACAATCAGATTTCTTTATATTGGTTTAGAAGTTATTTTTAGACTTAATAATCAACACTCAAGAACGTTGCATGTTGATAAGGAAAGCAAAAGCTATCGATGCGAGAACAGTTGTTGTTTAATGATTTGTATAACTAGTTTCCTTTGTATGTATTTAGTCAAGCATTCATGAATAGTTTGATGCACTAATCTGTAGTTGCATAATTTCGATTGAAATACAATTCACCGTTATTTACTTGGTTATGCTATATTGATTTGACTTCTTTTTGATAGGTCACACATTGTGTTTCTTGTTTAACGTATGATTAATTACATCCCACCAATTTCATTTGATTATCGACTCTTATTAAATGAATAAAGTAGTTTCTACATCATTTACATTGATTATCGATTCTTATTAAATGAATAAGAGTAGTTTCTACATCATTTACAAGTGGTTTACTTGCCTTGATTATCAATAAAGAAATCTTTGGATTGATAGTTGTTATTTACATTGATTAAGTTCATTTTGGAACAAAGAGTGTTTGAAGTAAGTTGTATAGTGATATGGACAAGATTTGAGCAGGGGTGTATTGATTTCAAGGATCATTTGTGTGGTTTTGTATTCGGTATTGGTTTGGATATAAACAATAGATACTATGTAACATATGTGATTGACTAGTATGATTCCAATAATAATTACAATCAAATATCTCTATATTTGTTTAGGAAAGTGTTTATTAGACTTAGTAATCAAAACTAAAGAACGTTGGACGTTGTTAAGGAAAGCGAAAACTATCGATACGAGAACAACTGGCGTTTAATGTTTTTGTATAACTAGTTCCCTTTGTATGTATTTAGTTAAGCATTCGTGAATAGTTTGATTCACTAATCTATAGTTGCATAATTTCAATTGAAATACAAGTCACCGTTATTTACTTGGTTATGTTACATTGATTTGACTTCTTTTTGATAGGTCACACATTGTGTTTCTTGTTTAACGTATGATTACTTACATCTCACCACTTTTATTTGATTATCGATTCTTATTAAATGAATAAGAGTGGTTTCTTCATCATTTACAAGTGGTTTTCTTGCCTTGATTGTCAAAAAAGAAATCTATTGATTGAAAGTTGTTATTTGGATTGATTTCGTTCATTTTCGAATAAATAGTGTTTGATGTAGGTTGTTCAGTATTATGGACGAGATATGAAGAGGAGTGGATTGATTTCAAGGGTCATTCATGTGGTTTTGTATTCGGTTTTTGTTTCAATGTAAACAATAATACTATGTAACACATGTGATTGGCAAGTATGATTCCAATGATAATTACAATCAGATTTCTTTATATTGGTTTAGAAGTGTATTTTTTAGACTTAATAATCAACACTCAAGAACGTTGCATGTTGATAAGGAAAGCAAAAGCTATCGATGCGAGAACAGTTGTTGTTTAATGATTTGTATAACTAGTTCCCTTTGTATGTATTTAGTCAAGCATTCATGAATAGTTTGATGCACTAATCTGTAGTTGCATAATTTCGATTGAAATACAATTCACCGTTAGTTACTTGGTTATGCTATATTGATTTGACTTCTTTTTGATAGGTCACACATTGTGTTTCTTGTTTAACGTATGATTAATTACATCCCACCAATTTCATTTGATTATCGACTCATATTAAATGAATAAAAGTAGTTTCTACATCATTTACATTGATTATCGATTCCTATTAAATGAATAAGAGTAGTTTCTACATCATTTACAAGTGGTTTACTTGCCTTGATTGTCAATAAAGAAATCTTTGGATTGATAGTTGTTATTTACATTGATTTAGTTCATTTTGGAACAAAGAGTGTTTGAAGTAAGTTGTATAGTGATATGGAGAAGATTTGAGCAGGGGTGTATTGATTTCAAGGATCATTTGTGTGGTTTTGTATTCGGTATTGGTTTGGATATAAACAATAGATATTATGTAACATATGTGATTGACTAGTATGATTTCAATAATAATTACAATCAAATATCTCTATATTGGTTTAGGAAAGTGTTTATTAGACGTAGTAATCAAAACTAAAGAAAGTTGGACGTTGTTGAGGAAAGCGAAAACTATCGATACGAGAACAACTGGCGTTTAATGTTTTTGTATAACTAGTTCCCTTTGTATGTGTTTAGTTAAGCATTCTTGAATAGTTTGATTCACTAATCTCTAGTTGCATAATTTCGATGGAAATACAATTCACCATTATTTACTTGGTTATGCTACATTGATTTGACTTCTTTTTGATAGGTCACACATTGTGTTTCTTGTTTAACGTATGATTAATTACATCCCACCAATTTCATTTGATTATCGATTCTTATTAAATAAATAAAAGTAGTTTCTACATCATTTACATTGATTATCGATTCTTATTAAATGATAAGAGTAGTTTCTACATCATTTACAAGTGGTTTACTTGCCTTGATTGTCATAAAGAAATCTTTGGATTGACAGTTGTTATTTACATTGATTTAGTTCATTTGGAACAAAGAGTGTTTGAAGTAAGTTGCATAGTGATATGGACAAGATTTGGCAGGAGTGTATTGATTTCAAGGATCATTCGTGTGGTTTTGTATTCGGTATTGGTTTGGATATAAACAATAGATACTATGTAACATATGTGATTGACTAGTATGATTCCAATAATAATTACAATCAAATATCTTTATATTGGATTAGGAAAGTGTTTATTAGACTTAGAAATCAAAACTAAAGAACGTTGGACATTGTTTAGGAAAGCGAAAACTATCGATACGAGAACAACTGGCGTTTAATATTTTTTAATAACTAGTTCCCCTTGTATGTATTTAGTTAAGCATTCATGAATAGTTTGATGCACTAATCTATAGTTGCATAATTTCGATTGAAATACAATTCACCGTTATTTACTTGGTTATGCTACATTGATTTGACTTCTTTTTGATAGGTCACACATTGTGTTTCTTGTTTAACGTATGATTACTTACATCCCACCACTTTCATTTGATTATCGATTCTTATTAATGAATAAGAGTAGTTTCTTCATCATTTACAAGTGGTTTACTTGCCTTGATTGTCAAAAAAGAAATCTATGGATTGACAGTTGTTATTTGGATTGATTTAGTTCATTTTGGAACAAAGAGTGTTTGAAGTAAGTTGTATAGTGATATGGACAAGATTTGAGCAGCGGTGTATTGATTTCAAGGATCATTTGTGTGGTTTTGTATTCGGTATTGGTTTGGATATAAACAATAGATACTATGTAACATATGTGATTGACTAGTATGATTCCAATAATAATTACAATCAAATATCTCTATTTGTTTAGGAAGTGTTTATTAGACTTAGTAATCAAAACTAAAGAACGTTGGACGTTGTTAAGGAAAGCGAAAACTATCGATACGAGAACAATTGCGTTTAATGTTTTTGTATAACTAGTTCCCTTTGTATGTATTTAGTTAAGCATTCGTGAATAGTTTGATTCACTAATCTATAGTTGCATAATTCAATTTAAATACAATTCACCGTTATTTACTTGGTTATGTTACATTGATTTGACTTCTTTTTGATAGGTCACACATTGTGTTTCTTGTTTAACGTATGATTACTTACATCTCACCACTTTTATTTGATTATCGATTCTTATTAAATGAATAAGAGTGGTTTCTTCATCATTTACAAGTGGTTTGCTTGCCTTGATTGTCAAAAAAGAAATCTATGGATTGAAAGTTGTTATTTGGATTGATTTAGTTCATTTTCGAATAAATAGTGTTTGATGTAGGTTGTTCAGTATTATGGACGAGATATGAAGATGAGTGGATTGATTTCAAGGGTCATTCGTGTGGTTTTGTATTCGGTTTTTGTTTCAATGTAAACAATAATACTATGTAACACATGTGATTGGCAAGTATGATTCCAATGATAATTACAATCAGATTTCTTTATATTGGTTTAGAAGTGTATTTTTTAGACTTAATAATCAACACTCAAGAACGTTGCATGTTGATAAGGAAAGCAAAAGATATCGATGCGAGAACAGTTGTTGTTTAATGATTTGTATAACTAGTTCCCTTTGTATGTATTTAGTCAAGCATTCATGAATAGTTTGATGCACTAATCTGTAGTTGCATAATTTCGATTGAAATACAATTCACCGTTATTTACTTGGTTATGCTATATTGATTTGACTTCTTTTTGATAGGTCACACATTGTGTTTCTTGTTTAACGTATGATTAATTACATCCCACCAATTTCATTTGATTATCGACTCTTATTAAATGAATAAAAGTAGTTTCTACATCATTTACATTGATTATCGATTCTTATTAAATGAATAAGAGTAGTTTCTACATCATTTATAAGTGGTTTACTTGCCTTGATTATCAATAAAGAAATCTTTGGATTGATAGTTGTTATTTACATTGATTAAGTTCATTTTGGAACAAAGAGTGTTTGAAGTAAGTTGTATAGTGATATGGACAAGATTTGAGCAGGGGTGTATTGATTTCAAGGATCATTTGTGTGGTTTTGTATTCGGTATTGGTTTGGATATAAACAATAGATACTATGTAACATATGTGATTGACTAGTATGATTCCAATAATAATTACAATCAAATATCTCTATATTGTTTAGGAAAGTGTTTATTAGACTTAGTAATCAAAACTAAAGAACGTTGGACGTTGTTAAGGAAAGCGAAAACTATCGATACGAGAACAACTGGCGTTTAATGTTTTTGTATAACTAGTTCCCTTTGTATGTATTTAGTTAAGCATTCGTGAATAGTTTGATTCACTAATCTATAGTTGCATAATTTCAATTGAAATACAATCACCGTTATTTACTTGGTTATGTTACATTGATTTGACTTCTTTTTGATAGATTACTTACATCCACCACTTTTATTTGATTATCGATTCTTATTAAATGAATAAAGTGGTTTCTTCATCATTTAGAAGTGGTTTTCTTGCCTGATTGTCAAAAAGAAATCTATGGATTGAAAGTTGTTATTTGGATTGATTTAGTTCATTTTCGAATAAATAGTGTTTGATGTAGTTGTTCAGTATTATGGAGATATGAAGAGGAGTGGATTGATTTCAAGGGTCATTCATGTGTTTTGTATTCGGTTTTTGTTTCAATAAACAATAATACTATGTAACACATGTGATTGGCAGTATGATTCCAATGATAATTACAATCAATTTCTTATATTGGTTTAGAAGTGTATTTTTAGACTTAATAATCAACACTCAAGAACGTTGCATGTGATAAGGAAAGCAAAAGCTATCGATGCGAGAACAGTTGTTGTTTAATGATTTGTATAACTAGTTCCCTTTGTATTATTTAGTCAAGCATTCATGAATAGTTTGATGCACTAATCTATAGTTGCATAATTTCGATTGAAATACATTCACCGTTATTTACTTGGTTGCTAATTGATTTGACTTCTTTTTGATAGGTCACACATTGTGTTTCTTGTTTAACGTATGATTAATTACATCCCACCAATTTCATTTGATTCGACTCATATTAAATGAATAAAAGTTTTCTACATCATTCATTGATTATCGATTCCTATTAATGAATAAGAGTAGTTTCTACATCATTTACAGTGGTTTACTTGCCTTGATTGTCAATAAAGAAATCTTTGGATTGATAGTTGTTATTTACATTGATTAGTTTTTTGGAACAAAGAGTGTTTGAAGTAAGTTGTATAGTGATATGGACAAGATTTGGCAGGAGTGTATTGATTTCAAGGATCATTCGTGTGGTTTTGTATTCGGTATTGGTTTGGATATAAACAATAGATACTATGTAACATATGTGATTGACTAGTATGATTCCAATAATAATTACAATCAAATATCTTTATATTGGATTAGGAAAGTGTATATTAGACTTAGAATTCAAAACTAAAGAACGTTGGACATTGTTTAGGAAAGCGAAAACTATCGATACGAGAACAACTGGCGTTTAATGTTTTTGTATAACTAGTTCCCCTTGTATGTATTTAGTTAAGCATTCATGAATAGTTTGATGCACTAATATATAGTTGCATAATTTCGATTGAAATACAATTCACCGTTATTTACTTGGTTATGCTACATTGATTTGACTTCTTTTTGATAGGTCACACATCATGTTTCTTGTTTAACGTATGATTACTTACATCCCACCACTTTCATTTGATTATTGTTTCTTATTAAATGAATAAGAGTAGTTTCTTCATCATTTACAAGTGGTTTACTTGCCTTGATTGTCAAAAAAGAAATCTATGGATTGACAGTTGTTATTTGGATTGATTTAGTTCATTTTGGAACAAAGAGTGTTTGAAGTAAGTTGTATAGTGATATGGATAAGATTTGAGCAGGGGTGTATTGATTTCAAGGATCATTTGTGTGGTTTTGTATTCGGTATTGGTTTGGATATAAACAATAGATACTATGTAACATATGTGATTGACTAGTACGATTCCAATAGTAATTACAATCAAATATCTCTATATTGGTTTAGGAAAGTGTTTATTAGACTTAGTAATCAAAACTAAAGAAAGTTGGACGTTGTTAAGGAAAGCGAATACTATCGATACGAGAACAACTGGCGTTTAATGTTTTTGTATAACTAGTTCCCTTTGTATGTATTTAGTTAAGCATTCTTGAATAGTTTGATTCACTAATCTGTAGTTGTATAATTTCGATGGAAATACTATTCACCGTTATTTACTTGGTTATACTACATTGATTTGACTTCTTTTTGATAGGTCTCACATTGTGTTTCTTGTTTAACGTATGATTAATTACATCCCACCAATTTCATTTGATTATCGACTCTTATTAAGATAAAAGTAGTTTCTACATCATTTACATTGATTATCGATTCTTATTAAATGAATAGAGTAGTTCTACATCATTTACAAGTGGTTTACTTGCCTTGATTGTCAATAAAGAAATCTTGGATTGACAGTTGTTATTTACATTGATTTAGTTCATTTTGGAACAAAGAGTGTTTGAAGTAAGTTGTAAGTGATATGGACAAGATTTGGCAGGAGTGTATTGATTTCAAGGATCATTCGTGTGGTTTTGTATTCGGTATTGGTTTGGATATAAACAATAGATACTATGTAACATTGTGATTGACTAGTATGATTCCAATAATATTACAATCAAATATCTTATATTGGATTAGGAAAGTGTTTATTAGACTTAGGAATCAAAACTAAAGAACGTTGGACATTGTTTAGGAAAGCGAAAACTATCGATACGAGAACAACTGGCGTTTAATTTTTTGTATAACTAGTTCCCTTTGTATGTATTTAGTTAAGCATTCATGAATAGTTTGATGCACTAATCTATAGTTGCATAATTTCGATTGAAATACAATTCACCGTTATTTACTTGGTTATGCTACATTGATTTGACTTCTTTTTGATAGGTCACACATTGTGTTTCTTGTTTAACGTATGATTACTTACATCCCACCACTTTTATTTGATTATCGATTATTATTAAATGAATAAGAGTAGTTTCTTCATCATTTACAAGTGGTTTACTTGCCTTGATTGTCAAAAAAGAAATCTATGGATTGACAGTTGTTATTTGTATTGATTTAGTTCATTTTGGAACAAGAGTGTTTGAAGTAAGTTGTATAGTGATATGGACAAGATTTGAGCACGAGTGTATTGATTTCAAGGATCATTCGTGTGGTTTTGTATTCGGTATTGTTTGGATATAAACAATAATACTAGTAACATATGTGATTGACTAGTATGATTCCAATAATAATTACAATCAAATATCTTTATATTGGATTAGAAAGTGTTTATTAGACTTATGATTCAAACTAAAGACGTTGGACATTGTTTAGGAAAGCGAAAACTATCGATACGAGAACAACTGGCGTTTAATGTTTTTGTATAACTAGTTCCCTTTGTATGTATTTAGTTAAGCATTCATGAATAGTTTGATGCACTAATCTATAGTTGCAAAATTCCAATTGAAATACAATTAACCATTATTTACTTGGTTATGCTACATTGATTTGACTTCTTTTTTATAGGTCACACATTGTGTTTCTTGTTTAACGTATGATTACTTACATCACACCACTTTCATTTGATTATCGATTCTTATTAAATGAATAAGAGTAGTTTCTTCATTATTTACAAGTGGTTTACTTGCCTTGATTGTCAAAAAAGAAATCTATGGATTGACAGTTGTTATTTGGATAGATTTAGTTCATTTTGGAATAAAGAGTGTTTGATGTAAGTTGTTCAGTGTTATGGACGAGATATGAGGAGGAGTGGATCGATTTCAAGGGTCATTCGTATGCTTTTGTATTCGGTTTTGGTTTCGATGTAAACAATAATACTATGTAACATATGTGATTGGCAAGTATGATTCCAATGATAATTACAATTAGATTTCTTTATATTGGTTTAGAAGTGTGTTTATTAGACTTAATAATCAAAACTCAAGAACGTTGCACGTTGATAAGGAAAGCAAAAGCTATCGACGCGAGAACAGTTGTTGTTTAATGTTTTGTATAACTTGTTCCCTTTGTATGTATTTCGTCAAGCATTCATGAATAGTTTGATGCACTAATCTATAGTTGATTAGTTACACATTGTATTAGTTACAATTCACTGTTATTTACTTGGTTATGCTATATTGTTTTGACTTCTTTTTGATAGGTCACACATTGTGTTTCTTGTTTAACGTATGATTAATTACATCCCACTACTTTCATTTGATTATCGATTCTTATTAAATGAATAAGAGTAGTTTCTACATCATTTACAAGTGCTTTACTTGCCTTGATTGTCAATAAAGAAATCTTTGGATTGATAGTTGTTACTTACATTGATTTAGTTCATTTTGGAACAAAGTGTGTTTGAAGTAAGTTGTATAGAGATATGGACAAGATTTGAGCAGGAGTGTATTGATTTCAAGGATCATTCGTGTGGTTTTGTATTCGGTATTGGTTTGGATATAAACAATAGATACTATGTAACATATGTGATTGACTAGTATTATTCCAATAATAATTACAATCAAATATCTTTATATTGGATTAGGAAAGTGTTTATTAGAATTATGATTCAAAACTAAAGAACGTTGGACATTGTTTAGGAAAGCAAAAACTATCGATACGAGAACAACTGGCGTTTAATGTTTTTGTATAACTAGTTCCCTTTCTATGTATTTAGTTAAGCATTCATGAATAGTTTGATGCACTAATCTATAGTTGCATAATTTCGATTGAAATACAATTCACCGTTATTTACTTAGGTTATGCTACATTGATTTGACTTCTTTTTGATAGGTCACACATTGTGTTTCTTGTTTAACGTATGATTACTTACATCCCACCACTTTCATTTGATTATCGATTCTTATTAAATGAATAAGAGTAGTTTCTTCATCATTTACAAGTGGTTTACTTGCCTTGATTGTCAAAAAAGAAATCTATGGATTGACAGTTGTTATTTGGATTGATTTAGTTCATTTTGGAACAAAGAGTGTTTGAAGTAAGTTTATAGTGATATGGACAAGATTTGAGCAGGGGTGTATTGATTTCAAGGATCATTCGTGTGGTTTTGTATTCGGTATTGGTTTGGATATAAACATAGATACTATGTAATATGTGATTGACTAGTATGATTCCAATAATAATTACAATCAATATCTGTATATTGGTTTAGAAAGTGTTTATTAGAATTAGTATCAAACTAAAGAACGTTGGACGTTGTTAGGAAAGCGAAAACTATCGATACGAGAACAACTGGCGTTTAATGTTTTTGTATAACTATTCCCTTTGTATGTATTTAGTTAAGCATTCATGAATAGTTTGATGCACTAATCTATAGTTGCATAATTTCGATTGAAATAATTTACCGTTATTTACTTGGTTATGCTACATTGATTTGACTTCTTTTTGATAGGTCACACATTGTTTTCTTGTTTAACGTATGATTACTTACATCCCACCACTTTCATTTGATTATCGATTCTTATTAAATGAATAAGAGTGGTTTCTTCATCATTTACAAGTGTTTGCTTGCCTTGATTGTCAAAAAAGAAATCTATGGATTGAAAGTTGTTATTTCGATTGATTTAGTTCATTTTCGAATAAAGTGTTTGATGTAGTTGTTCAGTGTTATGGACGAGATATGAGGAGGAGTAGATTGATTTCAAGGTCATTCGTGTGGTTTTGTATTCGGTTTTTGTTTCGATGTAAACAATAATACTATGTAACACATGTGATTGGCAAGTATGATTCCAATGATAATTACAATCAGATTTCTTTATATTGGTTTAGAAGTGTATTTTTTAGACTTAATAATCAAACTCAAGAATGTTGCACGTTGATAAGGAGCAAAAGCTATCGATGCGAGAACAGTTGTTGTTTAATGTTTTGTATAACTAGTTCCCTTTGTATGTATTTAGTCAAGCATTCATGAATAGTTTGATGCACTAATCTATAGTTGCATATTTCGATTGAAATACATTTACCGTTATTTACTTGGTTATGCTATATTGATTTGACTTCTTTTTGATAGGTCACACATTGTGTTTCTTGTTTAACGTATGATTAATTACACCCACCAATTTCATTTGATTATCTATTCTTATTAAATGAATAAAAGTAGTTTCTACATCATTTACAAGTGGTTTACTTGCCTTGATTGTCAAAAAGAAATCTATGGATTGACAGTTGTTATTTGGATTGATTTAGTTCATTTTGGAACAAAGTGTTTGAAGTAAGTTGTATAGTGATATGGACAAGATTTGAGCAGGGGTGTATTGATTTCAAGGATCATTCGTGTGGTTTTGTATACGGTATTGGTTTGGATATAAACAATAGATACTATGTAACATATGTGATTGACTAGTATGATTCTAATAATAATTACAATCAAATATCTGTATATTGGTTTAGGAAAGTGTTTATTAGACTTAGTAATCAAAACTAAAGAACGTTGGACGTTGTTAAGGAAAGCGAAAACTATCGATACGAGAACAACTAGCGTTTAATGTTTTTGTATAACTAGTTCCCTTTGTATGTATTTAGTTAAGCATTCATAAATAGTTTGATGCACTAATCTATAGTTGCATAATTTCGATTGAAATATAATTTACCGTTATTTACTTGGTTATGCTACATTGATTTGACTTCTTTTTGATAGGTGACACATTGTGTTTCTTGTTTAACGTATGATTACTTACATCCCACCACTTTCATTTGATTATCGATTCTTATTAATGAATAAGAGTGGTTTCTTCATCATTTACAAGTTGTTTTGCTTGCCTTGATTGTCAAAAAAGAATCTATGGATTGAAAGTTGTTATTTCGATTGATTTAGTTCATTTTCGAATAAATAGTGTTTGATGTAGGTTGTTTAGTGTTATGGACGAGATATGAGGAGGAGTTGATTGATTTCAAGGTCATTCGTGTGGTTTTGTATTCGTTTTTGTTCGATGTAAACAATAATACTATGTAACACATGTGATTGGCAAGTATGATTCCAATGATAATTACAATCAGATTTCTTTATATGGTTTAAAAGTGTATTTTTTAGACTTAATAATCAACACTGAAGAACGTTGCACGTTGATAAGGAAAGCAAAAACTATCGATGCGAGAACAGTTGTTGTTTAATGTTTTGTATAACTAGTTCCCTTTGTATGTATTTAGTCAAGCATTCATGAATATTTGATGCACTATCTATAGTTGCATAATTTCGATTGAATATAATTCCGTTATTTACTTGGTTATGCTATATTGATTTGACTTCTTTTTGATAGGTCACACATTGTGTTTCTTGTTTAACGTATGATTAATTACATCCCACCAATTTCATTTGATTATCGATTCTTATTAAATGAATAAGAGTAGTTTCTACATCATTTACAAGTGGTTTACTTGCCTTGATTGTCAAAAAAGAAATCTATGGATTGACAGTTGTTATTGGATTGATTTAGTTCATTTTGGAACAAAGAGTGTTTGAAGTAAGTTGTATAGTGATATGGACGAGATTTGAGCAGGGTGTATTGATTTCAAGGATCATTCGTGTGGTTTTGTATTCGGTATTGGTTTGGATATAACATAGATACTATGTAACATATGTGATTGACTAGTATGATTCCAATAATAATTACAATCAAATATCTCTATATTGGTTTAGGAAAGTGTTTATTAGACTTAGTAATCAAAACTAAAGAACGTTGGACGTTGTTAAGGAAAGAGAAAACTATCGATACGAGAACAACTGGCGTTTAATGTTTTTGTATAACTAGTTCCCTTTGTATGTATTTAGTTAAGCATTCATGAATAGTTTGATGCACTAATCTATAGTTGCATAATTTCGATTGAAATACAATTCACCGTTATTTACTTGGTTATGCTATATTGATTTGACTTCTTTATGATAGGTCACACATTGTGTTTCTTGTTTAACATATGATTACTTACATCCCACCACTTTCATTTGATTATCGAATCTTATTAAATGAATAAGAGTGGTTTCTTCATCATTTACAAGTGGTTTGCTTGCCTTGATTGTCAAAAAATAAATCTATGGATTGACAGATGTTATTTGGATTGATTTAGTTTATTTTCGAATAAATAGTCTTTGATGTAGGTTGTTCAGTGTTATGGACGAGATATGAGGAGAGTGATTGATTTCAAGGTCATTCGTGTGGTTTTGTATTCGGTTTTGGTTTCGATGTAAACATAATACTATGTAACATATGTGATTGCAGTATGATTCCAATGATAATTACAATCAGATATTCTTATATTGGTTTAGAAGTGTGTTTTATTAGACTTAATAATCAAACTCAAGAACGTTGCACGTTGATAAGGAAAGCAAGCTATCGACGCGAGAACAGTTGTTGTTTAATGTTTTGTATAACTTGTTCCCTTTGTATGTATTTAGTCAAGCATTCATGAATAGTTTGATACACTAATCTATAGTTGATTAGTTACACATTGTATTAGTTACAATTCATTGTTATTTACTTGGTTATGCTATATTGATTTGACTTCTTTTTGATAGGTCACGCATTGTGTTTCTTGTTTAACGTATGATTAATTACATTCCACCACTTTCATTTGATTATCGATTCTTATTAAATGAATAAGAGTAGTTTCTACATCATTTACAAGTGGTTTACTTGCCTTGATTGTCAATAAAAAATCTTTGGATTGATAGTTGTTACTTACATTGATTTAGTTCATTTTGGAACAAAGTGTGTTTGAAGTAAGTTGTATAGTGATATGGACAAGATTTGAGTAGGAGTGTATTGATTTCAAGGATCATTCGTGAGGTTTTGTATTCGGTATTGGTTTGGATATAAACAATAGATACTATGTAACATATGTGAATGACTTGTATGATTCCAATAATAATTACAATCAAATATCTTTATATTGGATTAGGAAAGTGTTTATTAGACTTAGGATTCAAAACTAAAGAACGTTGGACATTGTTTACGAAAGCGAAAACTATCAATACGAGAACAACTGGCGTTTAATGTTTTTGTATAACTAGTTCCCTTTCTATGTATTTAGTCAAGCATTCATGAATAGTTTGATGCACTAATCTATAGTTGCATTATTTCGATTGAAATACAATTAACCGTTATTTACTTGGTTATGCTACATTGATTTGACTTCTTTTTGATAGGTCACACATTGTGTTTCTTGTTTAACATATGATTACTTACATCCCACCACTTTCATTTGATTATCGATTCTTATTAAATGAATAAGAGTAGTTTCTTCATCATTTACAAGTGGTTTACTTGCCTTGATTGTCAAAAAAGAAATCTATGGATTGACAGTTGTTATTTGTTTTGATTTAGTTCATTTTGGAACAAAGAGTGTTTGAACTAAGTTGTATAGTGATATGGACAAGATTTGAGCAGGAGTGTATTGATTTCAAGGATCATTCGTGTGGTTTTGGATTCGGTATTGGTTTGGATATAAACAATATATACTATGTAACATATGTGATTGACTAGTATGATTCCAATAATAATTACAATCAAATCTCTATATTGGTTTAGGAAAGTGTTTATTAGACTTAGTAATCAAAACTAAAGAACGTTGGACGTTGTTAAGGAAAGCGAAAACTATCGATACGAGAACAAATGGCGTTTAATGTTTTTGTATAACTAGTTCCCTTTGTATGTATTTAGTTAAGCATTCATGAATAGTTTGATGCACTAATCTATAGTTGCATAATTTCGATTGAAATATAATTTACCGTTATTTACTTGGTTATGCTACATTGATTTGACTTCTTTTTGATAGGTGACACATTGTGTTTCTTGTTTAACGTATGATTACTTACATCCCACCACTTTCATTTGATTATCGATTCTTATTAAATGAATAAGAGTGGTTTCTTCATCATTTACAAGTGGTTTGCTTGCCTTGATTGTCAAAAAAGAAATCTATGGATTGAAAGTTGTTATTTCGATTGATTTAGTTCATTTTCGAATAAATAGTGTTTGATGTAGGTTGTTCAGTGTTATGGACGAGATATGAGGAGGAGTGGATTGATTTCAAGGGTCATTCGTGTAGTTTTGTATTCGGTTTTTTTTTCGATGTAAACAATAATACTATGTAACACATGTGATTGGCAAGTATGATTCCAATGATAATTACAATCAGATTTCTTTATATTGGTTTAGAAGTGTATTTTTTAGACTTAATAATCAACACTCAAGAATGTTGCACGTTGATAAGGAAAGCGAAAACTATCGATACGAGAACAACTGGTGTTTAATGTTTTTGTATAACTAGTTCCCTTTGTATGTATTTAGTTAAGCATTCTTGAATAGTTTGATTCACTAATCTATAGTTGCATAATTTCGATGGAAATATAATTCACCGTTATTTACTTGGTTATGCTACATTGATTTGACTTCTTTTTGATAGGTCACACATTGTGTTTCTTGTTTAACGTATGATTACTTACATCCCACCACTTTCATTTGATTATCGATTCTTATTAAATGAATAAGAGTAGTTTCTTCATCATTTACAAGTGGTTTACTTGCCTTGATTGTCAAAAAAGAAATCTATGGATTGACAGTTCTTATTTGGATTGATTTAGTTCATTTTGGAACAAAGTGTGTTTGAAGTAAGTTGTATAGTGATATGGACAAGATTTGAGCAGGGGTGTATTGATTTGAAGGATCATTTGTCTAGTTTTGTATTCGGTATTGGTTTGGATATAAACAATAGATACTATGTAACATATGTGATTGACTAGTATGATTCCAATAATAATTACAATCAAATATCTCTATATTGGTTTAGGAAAGTGTTTATTAGACTTAGTAATCAAAACTAAAGAACGTTGGACGTTGTTAAGGAAAGGGAAAACTATCGATACGAGAACAACTGGCGTTTAATGTTTTTGTATAACTAGTTCCCTTTGTGTGTATTTAGTTAAGCATTCATGAATAGTTTGATTCACTAATCTATAGTTGCATAATTTCGATTGAAATACAATTCACCGTTGTTTACTTGGTTATGTTACATTGATTTGACTTCTTTTTGATAGGTCACACATTGTGTTTCTTGTTTAACGTATGATTACTTACATCCCACCACTTTTATTTGATTATCGATTCTTATTAAATGAATAAGAGTGGTTTCTTCATCATTTACAAGTGGTTTGCTTGCCTTGATTGTCAAAAAAGAAATCTATGGATTGAAAGTTGTTATTTGGATTGATTTAGTTCATTTTCGAATAAATAGAGTTTGATGTAGGTTGTTCAGTGTTATGGACGAGATATGAAGAGGAGTGGATTGATTTCAAGGGTCATTCGTGTGGTTTTGTATTCGGTTTTTGTTTCGATGTAAACAATAATACTATGTAACACATGTGAATGGCAAGTATGATTCCAATGATAATTACAATAAGATTTCTTTATATTGGTTTAGAAGTGTATTTTTTAGACTTAATAATCAACAATCAAGAACGTTGCATGCTGATAAGGAAAGCAAAAGCTATCGATGCGAGAACAGTTGTTTTTTAATGATTTGTATAACTAGTTCCCTTTGTATGTATTTAGTCAAGCATTCATGAATAGTTTGATGCACTAATCTGTAGTTGCATAATTTCGATTGAAATACAATTCACCGTTATTTACTTGGTTATGCTATATTGATTTGACTTCTTTTTGATAGGTCACACATTGTGTTTCTTGTTTAACGTATGATTAATTACATTACACCAATTTCATTTGATTATCGATTCTTATGAAATGAATAAAAGTAGTTTCTACATCATTTACATTGATTATCGATTCTTATTAAATGAATAAGAGTAGTTTCTACATCATTTACAAGTGGTTTACTTGCCTTGATTGTCAATAAAGAAATCTTTGGATTGAGAGTTGTTATTTACATTGATTTAGTTCATTTTGGAACAAAGTGTGTTTGAAGTAAGTTGTATAGTGATATGGACAAGATTTGAGCAGGAGTGTATTGATTTCAAGGATCATTCGTGTGGTTTTGTATTCGGTATTGGTTTGGATATAAACAATAGATACTATGTAACATATGTGATTGACTAGTATGATTCCAATAATAATTACAATCAAATATCTTTATATTGGATTAGGAAAGTGTTTATTAGACTTAGGATTCAAAACTAAAGAACGTTGGACATTGTTTAGGAAAGCGAAAACTATCGATACGAGAACAACTGGCGTTTAATGTTTTTGTATAACTAGTTCCCTTTGTATGTATTTAGTTAAGCATTCATGAATAGTTTGATGCACTAATATATAGTTGCATAATTTCGATTGAAATACAATTCATCGTTATTTACTTGGTTTTGCTACATTGATTTGAGTTCTTTTTGATAGGTCACACATTGTGTTTCTTGTTTAACGTATGATTACTTACATCCCACCATTTCATTTGATTATTGATTCTTATTAAATGAATAAGAGTAGTTTCTTCATCATTTACAAGTGGTTTACTTGCCTTGATTGTCAAAAAAGAAATCTATGGATTGACAGTTGTTATTTGTTTTGATTTAGTTCATTTTGGAACAAAGAGTGTTTGAAGTAAGTTGTATAGTGATATGGACAAGATTTGAGCAGGAGTGTATTGATTTCAAGGATCATTCGTGTGGTTTTGGATTCGGTATTGGTTTGGATATAAACAATATATACTATGTAACATATGTGATTGACTAGTATGATTCCAATAATAATTACAATCAAATATCTCTATATTGGTTTAGGAAAGTGTTTATTAGACTTAGTAATCAAAACTAAAGAAAGTTGGACATTATTAAGGAAAGCAAAAACTATCGATACGAGAACAACTGGCGTTTAATGTTTTTGTATAACTAGTTCCCTTTGTATGTATTTAGTTAAGCATTCTTGAATAGTTTGATTCACTAATCTATAGTTGTATAATTTCGATGGAAATACTATTCACTGTTATTTACTTGGTTATGCTACATTGATTTGACTTCTTTTTGATAGGTCACACATTGTGTTTCTTGTTTAACGTATGATTAATTACATCCCACCAATTTCATTTGATTATCGATTCTTATTAAATGAATAAAAGTAGTTTCTACATCATTTACATTGATTATCCATTCTTATTAAATGAATAAGAGTAGTTTCTACATCATTTACAAGTGGTTTACTTGCCTTGATTGTCAATAAAGAAATCTTTGGATTGACAGTTGTTATTTACATTGATTTAGTTCATTTTGACACAAAGAGTGTTTGAAGTAAGTTGTATAGTGATATGGACAAGATTTGGCAGGAGTGTATTGATTTCAAGGATCATTCGTGTGGTTTTGTATTCGGTATTGGTTTGGATATAAACAATAGATACTATGTAACATTTGTGATTGACTAGTATGATTCCAATAATAATTACAATCAAATATCTTTATATTGGATTAGGAAAGTGTTTATTAGACTTAGGAATCAAAACTAAAGAACGTTGGACATTGTTTAGGAAAGCGAAAACTATAGATACGAGAACAACTGGCGTTTAATATTTTTGTATAACTAGTTCCCCTTGTATGTATTTAGTTAAGCATTCATGAATAGTTTGATGCACTAATCTATAGTTGCATAATTTCGATTGAAATACAATTCACCGTTATTTACTTGGTTATGCTACATTGATTTGACTTCTTTTTGATAGGTCACACATTGTGTTTCTTGTTTAACGTATGATTACTTACATCCCACCACTTTCATTTGATTATCGATTATTATTAAATGAATAAGAGTAGTTTCTTCATCATTTACAAGTGGTTTACTTGCCTTGATTGTCAAAAAAGAAATCTATGGATTGACAGTTGTTATTTGTATTGATTTAGTTCATTTTGGAAAAAAGAGTGTTTGAAGTAAGTTGTATAGTGATATGGACAAGATTTGAGCACGAGTGTATTGATTTCAAGGATCATTCGTGTGGTTTTGTATTCGGTATTGGTTTGGATATAAACAATAGATACTATGTAATATATGTGATTGACTAGTGTGATTCCAATAATAATTACAATCAAATATCTTTATATTGGATTAGGAAAGTGTTTATTAGACTTAGGATTCAAAACTAAAGAACGTTGGACATTGTTTAGGAAAGCGAAAACTATCGATACGAGAACATCTGGCATTTAATGTTTTTGTATTACTAGTTCCCTTTGTATGTATTTACTTAAGCATTCATGAATAGTTTGATGCACTAATATATAGTTGCATAATTTCGATTGAAATACAATTCACCGTTATTTACTTGGTTATGCTACATTGATTTGACTTCTTTTTGATAGGTCACACATTGTGTTTCTTGTTTAACGTATGATTACTTACATCCCACCACTTTCATTAGATTATTGATTCTTATTCAATGAATAAGAGTAGTTTCTTCATCATTTACAAGTGGTTTACTTGCCTTGATTGTCAAAAAAGAAATCTATGGATTGACAGTTGTTATTTGGATTGATTTAGTTCATTTTGGAACAAAGAGTGTTTGAAGTAAGTTGTATAGTGATATGGACAAGATTTGAGCATGGGTGTATTGATTTCAAGGATCATTCGTGTGGTTTTGTATTCGGTATTGGTTTGGATAAAAACAATAGATACTATGTAACATATGTGATTGACCAGTATGATTCCAATAATTATTACAATCAAATATCTCTATATTGGTTTAGGAAAGTTTTTATTAGACTTAGTAATCAAAACTAAAGAAAGTTGGACGTTGTTAAGGAAAGCGAAAACTATCGATACGAGAACAACTGGCGTTTAATGTTTTTGTATAACTAGTTCCCTTTGTATATATTTAGTTAAGCATTCTTGAATAGTTTGATTCACTAATCTATAGTCGCATAATTTCGATGGAAATACAATTCACCGTTATTTACTTGGTTATGCTACGTTGATTTGACTTCTTTTTGATAGGTCACGCATTGTGTTTCTTGTTTAACGTATGATTAATTACATCCCACCAATTTCATTTGATTATCGATTCTTATTAAATGAATAAGTGTGGTTTCTTCATCATTTACAAGTGGTTTGCTTGCCTTGATTGTCAAAAAATAAATCTATGGATTGACAGTTGTTATTTGGATTGATTAAGTTAATTTTCGAATAAATAGTGTTTGATGTAGGTTGTTCAGTGTTATGGAAGAGATATGAGGAGGAGTGGATTGATTTCAAGGGTCATTCGTGTGGTTTTGTATTCGGTTTTTGTTTCGATGTAAACAATAATACTATGTAACACATGTGATTGGCAAGTATGATTCCAATGATAATTACAATCAGATTTCTTTATATTGGTTTAGAAGTGTGTTTTTTAGACTTAATAATCAACACTCAAGAACGTTGCACGTTGATAAGGAAAGCAAAAACTATCGACGCGAGAACAGATGTTGTTTAATGTTTTTGTATAACTAGTTCCCTTTGTATGTATTTAGTTAAGCATTCATGAATAGTTTGATGCACTAATCTATAGTTGCAAAATTCCGATTGAAATACAATTAACCATTATTTACTTGGTTATGCTACATTGATTTGACTTCTTTTTGATAGGTCACACATTGTGTTTCTTGTTTAACGTATGATTACTTACATCCCACCACTTTCATTTGATTATCGATTCTTATTAAATGAATAAGAGTAGTTTCTTCATTATTTACAAGTGGTTTACTTGCCTTGATTGTCAAAAAAGAAATCTATGGATTGACAGTTGTTATTTGGATAGATTTAGTTCATTTTGGAATAAAGAGTGTTTGATGTAGGTTGTTCAGTGTTATGGACGAGATATGAGGAGGAGTGGATCGATTTCAAGGGTCATTCGTGTGCCTTTGTATTCGGTTTTGGTTTCTATGTAAACAATAATACTATGTAACATATGTGATTGGCAAGTATGATTCCAATGATAATTACAATTAGATTTCTTTATATTGGTTTAGAAGTGTGTTTATTAGACTTAATAATCAAAACTCAAGAACGTTGCACGTTGATTAGGAAAGCAAAAGCTATCGACGCGAGAACAGTTGTTGTTTAATGTTTTGTATAACTTGTTCCCTTTGTATGTATTTAGTCAAGCATTCATGAATAGTTTGATGCACTAATCTATAGTTGATTAGTTACACATTGTATTACAATTCACTGTTATTTACTTGGTTATGCTATATTGTTTTGACTTCTTTTTGATAGGTCACACATTGTGTTTCTTGTTTAACGTATGATTAATTACATCCCACCACTTTCATTTGATTATCGATTCATATTAAATGAATAAGAGTAGTTTCTACATCATTTACAAGTGGTTTACTTGCCTTGATTGTCAATAAATAAATCTTTGGATTGATAGTTGTTACTTACATTGATTTAGTTCATTTTGGAACAAAGTGTGTTTGAAGTAAGTTGTATAGTGATATGGACAAGATTTGAGCAGGAGTGTATTGATTTCAAGGATCATTCGTGTGGTTTTATATTCGGTATTGGTTTGGATATAAACAATAGATACTATGTAACATATGTGATTGACTAGTATGATTCCAATAATAATTACAATCAAATATCTTTATATTGGATTAGGAAAGTGTTTATTAGAATTATGATTCAAAACTAAAGAACGTTGGACATTGTTTAGGAAAGCAAAAACTATCGATACGAGAACAACTGGCGTTTAATGTTTTGTATAACTAGTTCCCTTTCTATGTATTTAGTTAAGCATTCATGAATAGTTTGATGCACTAATATATAGTTGCATAATTTCGATTGAAATACAATTCATCGTTATTTACTTGGTTATGCTACATTGATTTGACTTCTTTTTGATAGGTCACACATTGTGTTTCTTGTTTAACGTATGATTACTTACATCCCACCAATTTCATTTGATTATTGA
Source organism: Flaveria robusta (assembly GCA_025506415.1). Classification (NCBI taxonomy): domain Eukaryota; kingdom Viridiplantae; phylum Streptophyta; class Magnoliopsida; order Asterales; family Asteraceae; genus Flaveria; species Flaveria robusta. The sequence continues at coordinate 162,599 of JACCIZ010000371.1, forward strand.
TTCTTATTAAATGAATAAGAGTAGTTTCTTCATCATTTACAAGTGGTTTACTTGCCTTGATTGTCAAAAAAGAAATCTATGGATTGACAGTTGTTATTTGGATTGATTTAGTTCATTTTGGAACAAAGAGTGTTTGAAGTAAGTTGTATAGTGATATGGACAAGATTTGAGCAGGGGTGTATTGATTTCAAGGATCATTTGTGTGGTTTTATATTCGGTATTGGTTTGGATATAAACAATAGATACTATGTAACATATGTGACTGACTAGTATGGTTCCAATAATAATTACAATCAAATATCTCTATATTGGTTTAGGAAAGTGTTTATTAGACTTAGTAATCAAAACTGAAGAAAGTTGGACGTTGTTAAGGAAAGCGAAAACTATCGATACGAGAACAACTGGCGTTTAATGATTTTGTATAACTAGTTCCCTTTGTATGTATTTAGTTAAGCATTCTTGAATAGTTTGATTCACTAATCTATAGTTGCATAATTTCGATGGAAATACATTTCACCGTTATTTACTTGCTTATGCTACATTGATTTGACTTCTTTTTGATAGGTCACACATTGTGTTTCTTGTTTAACGTATGATTAATTACATCCCACCAATTTCATTTGATTATCGATTCTTATTAAATGAATAAAAGTAGTTTCTACATCATTTACATTGATTATCGATTCTTATTAAATGAATAAGAGTAGTTTCTACATCATTTACAAGTGGTTTACTTGCCTTGATTGTCAATAAAGAAATCTTTGGATTGACAGTTGTTATTTACATTGATTTAGTTCATTTTGGAACAAAGAGTGTTTGAAGTAAGTTGTATAGTGATATGGACAAGATTTGGCAGGAGTGTATTGATTTCAAGGATCATTCGTGTGGTTTTGTATTCGGTATTGGTTTGGATATAAACAATAGATACTATGTAACATATGTGATTGACTAGTATGATTCCAATAATAATTACAATCAAATATCTTTATATTGGATTAGGAAAGTGTTTATTAGACTTAGGAATCAAAACTAAAGAACGTTGGACATTGTTTAGGAAAGCAAAAACTATCGATACGAGAACAACTGGCGTTTAATATTTTTGTATAACTAGTTCCCCTTATATGTATTTAGTTAAGCATTCATGAATAGTTTGATGCACTAATATGTAGTTGCATAATTTCGATTGAAATACAATTCACTGTTATTTACTTGGTTATGCTACATTGATTTGACTTCTTTTTGATAGGTCACACATTGTGTTTCTTGTTTAACGTATGATTACTTACATCCCACCACTTTCATTTGATTATCGATTCTTATTAAATGAATAAGAGTGGTTTCTTCATCATTTACAAGTGGTTTGCTTACCTTGATTGTCAAAAAAGAAATCTATGGATTGACAGTTGTTATTTGTATTGATTTAGTTCATTTTGGAACAAAGAGTGTTTGAAGTAAGTTGTATAGTGATATGGACAAGATTTGAGAAGGAGTGTATTGATTTCAAGGATCATTCGTGTGGTTTTGGATTCGGTATTGGTTTGGATATAAACAATAGATACTATGTAACATATGTGATTGACTAGTATGATTCCAACAATAATTACAATCAAATATCTCTATATTGGTTTAGGAAAGTGTTTATTAGACTTAGTAATCAAAACTAAAGAACGTTGGACGTTGTTAAGGAAAGCGAAAACTATCGATACGAGAACAACTTGCGTTTAATGTTTTTGTATAACTAGTTCCCTTTGTATGTATTTAGTTAAGCATTCATGAATAGTTTGATGCACTAATCTATAGTCGTATAATTTCGATTGAAATACAATTCACCGTTATTTACTTGGTTATGCTACATTGATTTGACTTCTTTTTGATAGGTCACACATTGTGTTTCTTGTTTAACGTATGATTACTTACATCCCACCACTTTCATTTGATTATCGATTCTTATTAAATGAATAAGTGTGGTTTCTTCATCATTTACAAGTGGTTTGCTTGCCTTGATTGTCAAAAAATAAATCTATGGATTGACAGTTGTTATTTGGATTGATTTAGTTCATTTTCGAATAAATAGTGTTTGATGTAGGTTGTTCAGTGTTATGGACGAGATATGAGGAGGAGTGGATTGATTTGAAGGGTCATTCGTGTGGTTTTGTATTCGGTTTTTGTTTCGATGTAAACAATAATACTATGTAACACATGTGATTGGCAAGTATGATTCCAATGATAATTACAATCAGATTTCTTTATATTGGTTTAGAAGTGTGTTTTTTAGACTTAATAATCAACACTCAAGAACGTTGCACGTTGATAAGGAAAGCAAAAACTATCAACGCGAGAACAGATGTTGTTTAATGTTTTTGTATAACTAGTTCCCTTTGTATGTATTTAGTTAAGCATTCATGAATAGTTTGATGCACTAATCTATAGTTGCAAATTCCGATTGAAATACAATTAACCGTTATTTACTTGGTTATGCTACATTGATTTGACTTCTTTTTGATAGGTCACACATTGTGTTTCTTGTTTAACGTATGATTACTTACATCCCACCACTTTCATTTGATTATCGATTCTTATTAAATGAATAAGAGTAGTTTTTTCATTATTTACAAGTGGTTTACTTACCTTGATTGTCAAAAAAAAAATCTATGGATTGACTGTTGTTATTTGGATAGATTTAGTTCATTTTGGAATAAAGAGTGTTTGATGTAGGTTGTTCAGTGTTATGGACGAGATATGAGGAGGAGTGGATCGATTTCAAGGGTCATTCGTGTGCCTTTGTATTCGGTTTTGGTTTCGATGTAAACAATAATACTATGTAACATATGTGATTGGCAAGTGTGATTCCAATGATAATTACAATTATTTTTCTTTATATTGGTTTAGAAGTGTGTTTATTAGACTTAATAATCAAAACTCAAGAACGTTGCACGTTGATAAGGAAAGCAAAAGCTATCGACGCGAGAACAGTTGTTGTTTAATGTTTTGTATAACTTGTTCCCTTTGTATGTATTTAGTCAAGCATTCATGAATAGTTTGATGCACTAATCTATAGTTGATTATTACACATTGTATTAGTTACAATTCACTGTTATTTACTTGGTTATGCTATATTGTTTTGACTTCTTTTTGATAGGTCAAACATTGTGTTTCTTGTTTAACGTATGATTAATTACATCCCACCACTTTCATTTGATTATCGATTCTTATTAAATGAATAAGAGTAGTTTCTACATCATTTACAAGTGGTTTACTTGCCTTGATTGTCAATAAAGAAATCTTTGGATTGATAGTTGTTACTTACATTGATTTAGTTCATTTTGGAACAAAGTGTGTTTGAAGTAAGTTGTATAGTGATATGGACAAGATTTGAGCGGGAGTGTATTGATTTCAAGGATCATTCGTGTGGTTTTGTATTCGGTATTGGTTTGGATATAAACAATAGATACTATGTAACATATGTGATTGACTAGTATGATTCCAACAATAATTACAATCAAATATCTCTATATTGGTTTAGGAAAGTGTTTATTAGACTTAGTAATCAAAACTAAAGAACGTTGGACGTTGTTAAGGAAAGCGAAAACTATCGATACGAGAACAACTTGCGTTTAATGTTTTTGTATAACTAGTTCCCTTTGTATGTATTTAGTTAAGCATTCATGAATAGTTTGATGCACTAATCTATAGTTATAATTTCGATTGAAATACAATTCACCGTTATTTACTTGGTTATGCTACATTGATTTGACTTCTTTTTGATAGGTCACACATTGTGTTTCTTGTTTAACGTATGATTACTTACATCCCACCACTTTCATTTGATTATCGATTCTTATTAAATGAATAAGTGTGGTTTCTTCATCATTTACAAGTGGTTTGCTTGCCTTGATTGTCAAAAAAGAAATCTATGGATTGACAGTTGTTATTTGTATTGATTTAGTTCATTTTGGAACAAAGAGTGTTTGAAGTAAGTTGTATAGTGATATGGACAAGATTTGAGAAGGAGTGTATTGATTTCAAGGATCATTCGTGTGGTTTTGGATTCGGTATTGGTTTGGATATAAACAATAGATACTATGTAACATATGTGATTGACTAGTATGATTCCAACAATAATTACAATCAAATATCTCTATATTGGTTTAGGAAAGTGTTTATTAGACTTAGTAATCAAAACTAAAGAACGTTGGACGTTGTTAAGGAAAGCGAAAACTATCGATACGAGAACAACTTGCGTTTAATGTTTTTGTATAACTAGTTCCCTTTGTATGTATTTAGTTAAGCATTCATGAATAGTTTGATGCACTAATCTATAGTTATAATTTCGATTGAAATACAATTCACCGTTATTTACTTGGTTATGCTACATTGATTTGACTTCTTTTTGATAGGTCACACATTGTGTTTCTTGTTTAACGTATGATTACTTACATCCCACCACTTTCATTTGATTATCGATTCTTATTAAATGAATAAGTGTGGTTTCTTCATCATTTACAAGTGGTTTGCTTGCCTTGATTGTCAAAAAATAAATCTATGGATTGACAGTTGTTATTTGGATTGATTTAGTTCATTTTCGAATAAATAGTGTTTGATGTAGGTTGTTCAGTGTATGGACGAGATATGAGGAGGAGTGATTGATTTCAAGGGTCATTCGTGTGGTTTTGTATTCGGTTTTTTGTTTCGATGTAAACAATAATACTATGTAACACATGTGATTGGCAAGTATGATTCCAATGATAATTACAATCAGATTTCTTTATATTGGTTTAGAAGTGTGTTTTTAGACTTAATAATCAACACTCAAGAACGTTGCACGTTGATAAGGAAAGCAAAAACTATCGATACGCGAGAACAGATGTTGTTTAATGTTTTTGTATAACTAGTTCCCTTTGTATGTATTTAGTTAAGCATTCATGAATAGTTTGATGCACTAATCTATAGTTGCAAAATTCCGATTGAAATACAATTAACCATTATTTACTTGGTTATGCTACATTGATTTGACTTCTTTTTGATAGGTCACACATTGTGTTTCTTGTTTAACGTATGATTACTTACATCCCACCACTTTCATTTGATTATCGATTCTTATTAAATGAATAAGAGTAGTTTTTTCATTATTTACAAGTGGTTTACTTACCTTGATTGTCAAAAAAAAAATCTATGGATTGACTGTTGTTATTTGGATAGATTTAGTTCATTTTGGAATAAAGAGTGTTTGATGTAGGTTGTTCAGTGTTATGGACGAGATATGAGGAGGAGTGGATCGATTTCAAGGGTCATTCGTGTGCCTTTGTATTCGGTTTTGGTTTCGATGTAAACAATAATACTATGTAACATATGTGATTGGCAAGTGTGATTCCAATGATAATTACAATTATTTTTCTTTATATTGGTTTAGAAGTGTGTTTATTAGACTTAATAATCAAAACTCAAGAACGTTGCACGTTGATAAGGAAAGCAAAAGCTATCGACGCGAGAACAGTTGTTGTTTAATGTTTTGTATAACTTGTTCCCTTTGTATGTATTTAGTCAAGCATTCATGAATAGTTTGATGCACTAATCTATAGTTGATTAGTTACACATTGTATTAGTTACAATTCACTGTTATTTACTTGGTTATGCTATATTGTTTTGACTTCTTTTTGATAGGTCACACATTGTGTTTCTTGTTTAACGTATGATTAATTACATCCCACCACTTTCATTTGATTATCGATTCTTATTAAATGAATAAGAGTAGTTTCTACATCATTTACAAGTGGTTTACTTGCCTTGATTGTCAATAAAGAAATCTTTGGATTGATAGTTGTTACTTACATTGATTTAGTTCATTTTGGAACAAAGTGTGTTTGAAGTAAGTTGTATAGTGATATGGACAAGATTTGAGCGGAGTGTATTGATTTCAAGGATCATTCGTGTGGTTTTGTATTCGGTATTGGTTTGGATATAAACAATAGATACTATGTAACATATGTGATTGACTAGTATGATTCCAATAATAATTACAATCAAATATCTTTATATTGGATTAGGAAAGTGTTTATTAGAATTATGATTCAAACTAAAGAACGTTGGACATTGTTAGGAAAGCAAAACTATCGATACGAGAACAACTGACGTTTAATGTTTTTGTATAACTAGTTCCCTTTCTATGTATTTAGTTAAGCATTCATGAATAGTTTGATGCACTAATCTATAGTTGCATAATTTCGATTGAAATACAATTCACCGTTATTTACTTAGGTTATGCTACATTGATTTGACTTCTTTTTGATAGGTCACACATTGTGTTTCTTGTTTAACGTATGATTATTTACATCCCACCACTTTCATTTGATTATCGATTATTATTAAATGAATAAGAGTAGTTTCTTCATCATTTACAAGTGGTTTACTTGCCTTGATTGTCAATAAAGAAATCTTTGGATTGACTGTTGTTATTTATTTGATTTAGTTCATTTTGGAAAAAGAGTGTTTGAAGTAAGTTGTATAGTGATATAGGACAAGATTTAAGCAGGGTGTATTGATTTCAAGGATCATTCGTGTGGTTTTGTATTCAGTATTGTTTGGATATAAACAATAGATACTATGTAACATATGTGATTGACTAGTATGATTCCAATAATAATTACAATCAAATATCTTTATATTGGTTTAGGAAAGTGTTTATTAGACTTAGGAATCAAACTAAAGAACGTTGGACGTTGCTTAGGAAAGCGAAAACTATCGATACGAGAACAACTGGCGTTTAATGTTTTTGTATAACTAGTTCCCTTTGTATGTATTTAGTTAAGTATTCGTGAATAGTTTGATTCACTAACCTATAGTTGCATAATTTCGATTGAAATATAATTCACCGTTATTTACTTGGTTATGCTACATTGATTTGACTTCTTTTTGATAGGTCACACATTGTGTTTCTTGTTTAACGTATGATTACTTACATCCCACCACTTTCATTTGATTATCGATTCTTATTAAATGAATAAGAGTGGTTTCTTCATCATTTACAAGTGGTTTGCTTGCCTTGATTGTCAAAAAAGAAATCTATGGATTGAAAGTTTTTATTTGGATTGATTTAGTTCATTTTCGAATAAATAGTGTTTGATGTAGGTTTTTCAGTGTTATGGACGAGATATGAGGAGGAGTGGATTGATTTCAAGGGTCATTCGTGTGGTTTTGTATTCGGTTTTTGTTTCGATGTAAACAATAATACTATGTAACACATGTGATTGGCAAGTATGATTCCAATGATAATTACAATCAGATTTCTTTATATTGGTTTAGAAGTGTATTTTTTAGACTTAATAATCAACACTCAAGAATGTTGCACGTTGATAAGGAAAGCAAAAGCTATCGATGCGAGAACAGTTGTTGTTTAATGTTTTGTATAACTAGTTCCCTTTGTATGTATTTAGTCAAGCATTCATGAATAGTTTGATGCACTAATCTATAGTTGCATAATTTCGATTGAAATATAATTTACCGTTATTTACTTGGTTATGCTATATTGATTTGACTTCTTTTTGATAGGTCACACATTGTGTTTCTTGTTTAACGTATGATTAATTACATCCCACCAATTTCATTGATTATCGATTCTTATTAATGAAGAAAGTAGTTTCTACATCATTTACAAGTGGTTTACTTGCCTTGATTGTCAAAAAAGAAATCTATGGATTGACAGTTGTTATTTGGATTGATTAGTTCATTTTGGAACAAAGAGTGTTTGAAGTAAGTTGTATAGTGATATGGACAAGATTTGAGCAGGGGTGTATTGATTTCAAGGATCATTCGAGTGGTTTTGTATTCGGTATTGGTTTGGATATAAACAATAGATACTATGTAACATATGTGATTGACTAGTATGATTCCAATAATAATTACAATCAAATATCTCTATATTGGTTTAGGAAAGTGTTTATTAGACTTAGTAATCAAAACTAAAGAACGTTGGACGTTGTTAAGGAAAGCGAAAACTATCGATACGAGAACAACTGGCGTTTAATGTTTTTGTATAACTAGTTCTTTGTATGCATTTAGTTAAGCATTCATGAATAGTTTGATGCACTAACCTATAGTTGCATAATTTCGATTGAAATACAATTCACCGTTATTTACTTGGTTATGCTACATTGATTTGACTTCTTTTTGATAGGTCACACATTGTGTTTCTTGTTTAACGTATGATTACTTACATCCCACCACTTTCATTTGATTATCGATTCTTATTAAATGAATAAGAGTGGTTTCTTCATCATTTACAAGTGGTTTGCTTGCCTTGATTGTCAAAAAAGAAATCTATGGATTGAAAGTTGTTTTGTTATCTCGATTGATTTAGTTCATTTTCGAATAATAGTGTTTGATGTAGGTTGTTTAGTGTTATGGACGAGATATGAGGAGGAGTGGATTGATTTCAAGGGTCATTCGTGTGGTTTTGTATTCGGTTTTGTTTCGATGTAAACAATAATACTATGTAACACGTGTGATTGGCAAGTATGATTCCAATGATAATTACAATCAGATTTCTTTATATTGGTTTAGAAGTGTTTTTTTAGACTTAATAATCAACACTCAAGAATGTTGCACGTTGATAAGGAAAGCAAAAGCTATCGATGCGAGAACAGTTGTTGTTTAATGTTTTGTATAACTAGTTCCCTTTGTATGTATTTAGTCAAGCATTCATGAATAGTTTGATGCACTAATCTATAGTTTCATAATTTCGATTGAAATATAATTTACCGTTATTTACTTGGTTATGCTATATTGATTTGACTTCTTTTTGATAGGTCACACATTGTGTTTCTTGTTTAACGTATGATTAATTACATCCCACCAATTTCATTTGATTATCGATTCTTATTAAATGAATAAAAATAGTTTCTACATCATTTACAAGTGGTTTACTTGCCTTGATTGTCAAAAAAGAAATCTATGGATTGACAGTTGTTATTTGGATTGATTTAGTTCATTTTGGAACAAAGAGTGTTTGAAGTAAGTTGTATAGTGATATGGACAAGATTTGAGCAGGGTGTGTTGATTTCAAGGATCATTCGTGTGGTTTTGTATTCGGTATTGGTTTGGATATAAACAATAGATACTATGTAACATAGGTGATTGACTAGTATGATTCCAATAATAATTACAATCAAATATCTCTATATTGGTTTAGGAAAGTGTTTATTAGACTTAGTAATCAAAACTAAAGAACGTTGGACGTTGTTAAGGAAAGCGAAAACTATCGATACGAGAACAACTTGCGTTTAATGTTTTTGTATAACTAGTTCTCTTTGTATGTATTTAGTTAAGCATTCATGAATAGTTTGATGCACTAATCTATAGTTGCATAATTTCGATTGAAATACAATTCACCTTTATTTACTTGGTTATGCTATATTGATTTGACTTCTTTTTGATAGGTCACACATTGTGTTTCTTGTTTAACGTATGATTACTTACATCCCACCACTTTTATTTGATTATCGATTCTTATTAAATGAATAAGAGTGGTTTCTTCATCATTTACAAGTGGTTTGCTTGCCTTGATTGTCAAAAAATAAATCTATGGATTGACAGTTGTTATTTGGATTGATTTAGTTTATTTTCGAATAAATAGTGTTTGATGTAGGTTGTTCAGTGTTATGGACGAGATATGAGGAGGAGTGGATTGATTTCAAGGGTCATTCGTGTGGTTTTGTATTCGGTTTTTGTTTCGATGTAAATATAATACTATGTAACACATGTGATTGGCAAGTATGATTCCAATGATAATTACAATCAGATTTCTTTATATTGGTTTAGAAGTGTGTTATTAGACTTAATAATCAAAACTCAAGAACGTTGCACGTTGATAAGGAAAGCAAAAGCTATCGACGCGAGAACAGTTGTTGTTTAATGTTTTGTATAACTTGTTCCCTTTGTATGTATTTAGTCAAGCATTCATGAATAGTTTGATGCACTAATCTATAGTTGATTATTACACATTGTATTAGTTACAATTCACTGTTATTTACTTGGTTATGCTATATTGATTTGACTTCTTTTTGATAGGTCACACATTGTGTTTCTTGTTTAACGTATGATTAATTACATCCCACCACTTTCATTTGATTATCGATTCTTATTAAATGAATAAGAGTAGTTTCTACATCATTTACAAGTGGTTTACTTGCCTTGATTGTCAATAAAGAAATCTTTGGATTGATAGTTGTTACTTACATTGATTTAGTTCATTTTGGAACAAAGTGTGTTTGAAGTAAGTTGTATAGTGATATGGACAAGATTTGAGTAGGAGTGTATTGATTTCAAGGATCATTCGTGTGGTTTTGTATTCGGTATTGGTTTGGATATAAACAATAGATACTATGTAACATATGTGATTGACTAGTATGATTCCAATAATAATTACAATCAAATATCTTTATATTGGATTAGGAAAGTGTTTATTAGACTTAGGATTCAAAAGTAAAAAACGTTGGACATTGTTTACGAAAGCGAAAACTATCGATACGAGAACAACTGGCGTTTAATGTTTTTGTATAACTAGTTCCCTTTCTATGTATTTAGTCAAGCATTCATGAATAGTTTGATGCACTAATCTATAGTTGCATTATTTCGATTGAAATACATTTCACCGTTATTTACTTGGTTATGCTACATTGATTTGACTTCTTTTTGATAGGTCACACATTGTGTTTCTTGTTTAACATATGATTACTTACATCCCACCACTTTCATTTGATTATCGATTCTTATTAAATGAATAAGAGTAGTTTCTTCATCATTTACAAGTGGTTTACTTGCCTTGATTGTCAAAAAAGAAATCTATGGATTGACAGTTGTTATTTGTTTTGATTTAGTTCATTTTGGAACAAAGAGTGTTTGAACTAAGTTGTATAGTGATATGGACAAGATTTGAGCAGGAGTGTATTGATTTCAAGGATCATTCGTGTGGTTTTGGATTCGGTATTGGTTTGGATATAACAATATATACTATGTAACATATGTGATTGACTAGTATGATTCCAATAATAATTACAATCAAATATCTCTATATTGGTTTAGGAAAGTGTTTATTAGACTTAGTAATCAAAACTAAAGAACGTTGGACGTTGTTAAGGAAAGCGAAAACTATCGATACGAGAACAATGACGTTTAATGTTTTGTATAACTAGTTCCCTTTGTATGTATTTAGTTAAGCATTCATGAATAGTTTGATGCACTAATCTATAGTTGCATAATTTCGATTGAAATATAATTTACCGTTATTTACTTGGTTATGCTACATTGATTTGACTTCTTTTTGATAGGTCACACATTGTGTTTCTTGTTTAACGTATGATTACTTACATCCCACCACTTTCATTTGATTATCGATTCTTATTAAATGAATAAGAGTGGTTTCTTCATCATTTACAAGTGGTTTGCTTGCCTTGATTGTCAAAAAAGAAATCTATGGTTGAAAGTTGTTATTTCGATTGATTTAGTTCATTTTCGAATAAATTGTGTTTGATGTAGGTTGTTCAGTGTTATGGACGAGATGAGGAGAGTGGATTGATTTCAAGGGTCATTCGTGTGGTTTTGTATTCGGTTTTTGTTTCGATGTAAACAATAAGACTATGTAACACATGTGATTGGCAAGTATGATTCCAATGATAATTACAATCAGATTTCTTTATATTAGTTTAGAAGTGTATTTTTTAGACTTAATAATCAACACTCAAGAATGTTGCACGTTGATAAGGAAAGCAAAAGCTATCGATGCGAGAACAGTTGTTGTTTAATGTTTTGTATAACTAGTTCCCTTTGTATGTATTTAGTCAAGCATTCACGAATAATTTGATGCACTAATCTATAGTTGCATAATTTCGATTGAAATATAATTTACCGTTATTTACTTGGTTATGCTATATTGATTTGACTTCTTTTTGATAGGTCACACATTGGTTTCTTGTTTAACGAATGATTAATTACATCCCACCATTTCATTTGATTATCGATTCTTATTAAATGAATAAAAGTAGTTTCTACATCATTTACAAGTGGTTTACTTGCCTTGATTGTCAAAAAGAAATCTATGGATTGACAGTTGTTATTTGGATTGATTTAGTTCATTTTGGAACAAAGAGTGTTTGAAGTAAGTTGTATAGTGATATGGACAAGATTTGAGCAGGGGTGTATTGATTTCAAGGATCATTCGTGTGGTTTGTATTCGGTATTGGTTTGGATATAAACAATAGATACTATGTAACATATGTGATTGACTAGTATGATTCCAATAATAATTACAATCAAATATCTCTATATTGGTTTAGGAAAGTGTTTATTAGACTTAGTAATCAAAACTAAAGAACGTTGGACGTTGTTAAGGAAAGCGAAACTATCGATACGAGAACAACTGGCGTTTAATGTTTTTGTATAAATAGTTCCCTTTGTATGTATTTAGTTTAGCATTCATGAATAGTTTGATGCACTAATCTATAGTTGCATAATTTCGATTGAAATACAATTCACCGTTATTTACTTGGTTATGCTATATTGATTTGACTTCTTTTTGATAGGTCACACATTGTGTTTCTTGTTTAACGTATGATTACTTACATCCCACCACTTTCATTTGATTATCGATTCTTATTAAATGAATAAGAGTAGTTTCTACATCATTTACAAGTGGTTTACTTGCCTTGATTGTCAATAAAGAAATCTTTGGATTGATAGTTGTTACTTACATTGATTTAGTTCATTTTGGAACAAAGTGTGTTTGAAGTAAGTTGTATAGTGATATGGACAAGATTTGAGCGGGAGTGTATTGATTTCAAGGATCATTCGTGTGGTTTTGTATTCGGTATTGGTTTGGATATAAACAATAGATACTATGTAACATATGTGATTGACTAGTATGATTCCAATAATAATTACAATCAAATATCTTTATATTGGATTAGGAAAGTGTTTATTAGAATTATGATTCAAAACTAAAGAACGTTGGACATTGTTTAGGAAAGCAAAAACTATCGATACGAGAACAACTGACGTTTAATGTTTTTGTATAACTAGTTCCCTTTCTATGTATTTAGTTAAGCACTCATGAATAGTTTGATGCACTAATCTATAGTTGCATAATTTCGATTGAAATACAATTCACCGTTATTTACTTAGGTTATGCTACATTGATTTGACTTCTTTTTGATAGGTCACACATTGTGTTTCTTGTTTAACGTATGATTATTTACATCCCACCACTTTCATTTGATTATCGATTATTATTAAATGAATAAGAGTAGTTTCTTCATCATTTACGAGTGGTTTACTTGCCTTGATTGTCAATAAAGAAATCTTTGGATTGACTGTTGTTATTTATATTGATTTAGTTCATTTTGGAAAAAAGAGTGTTTGAAGTAAGTTGTATAGTGATATAGACAAGATTTAAGCAGGGGTGTATTGATTTCAAGGATCATTCGTGTGGTTTTGTATTCAGTATTGTTTGGATATAAACAATAGATACTATGTAACATATGTAATTGACTAGTATGATTCCAATAATAATTACAATCAAATATCTTTATATTGGTTTAGGAAAGTGTTTATTAGACTTAGGAATCAAAACTAAAGAACGTTGTACGTTGCTTAGGAAAGCGAAAACTATCGATACGAGAACAACTGGCGTTTAATGTTTTTGTATAACTAGTTCCCTTTGTATGTATTTAGTTAAGTATTCGTGAATAGTTTGATTCACTAACCTATAGTTGCATAATTTCGATTGAAATATAATTCACCGTTATTTACTTGGTTATGCTACATTGATTTGACTTCTTTTTGATAGGTCACACATTGTGTTTCTTGTTTAACGTATGATTACTTACATCCCACCACTTTCATTTGATTATCGATTCTTATTAAATGAATAAGAGTGGTTTCTTCATCATTTACAAGTGGTTTGCTTGCCTTGATTGTCAAAAAAGAATCTATGGATTGAAGTTTTATTTGGATTGATTTAGTTCATTTTCGAATAAATAGTGTTTGATGTAGGTTTTTCAGTGTTATGGACGAGATATGAGGAGGAGTGGATTGATTTCAAGGGTCATTCGTGTGGTTTTGTATTCGGTTTTTGTTTCGATGTAAACAATAATACTATGTAACACATGTGATTGGCAAGTATGATTCCCATGATAATTACAATCAGATTTCTTTTATTGGTTTAGAAGTGTATTTTTTAGACTTAATAATCAACACTCAAGAACGTTGCACGTTGATAAGAAAAGCAAAAGCTATCGATGCGAGAACAGTTGTTGTTTAATGTTTTGTATAACTAGTTCCCTTTGTATGTATTTAGTCAAGCATTCATGAATAGTTTGATGCACTAATCTATAGTTGCATAATTTCGATTGAAATACAATTTACCGTTATTTACTTGGTTATGCTATATTGATTTGACTTCTTTTTGATAGGTCACACATTGTGTTTCTTGTTTAACGTATGATTAATTACATCCCACCAATTTCAATTGATTATCGATTCTTATTAAATGAAGAAAAGTAGTTTCTACATCATTTACAAGTGGTTTACTTGCCTTGATTGTCAAAAAAGAAATCTATGGATTGACAGTTGTTATTTGGATTGAATTAGTTCATTTTGGAACAAAGAGTGTTTGAAGTAAGTTGTATAGTGATATGGACAAGATTTGAGCAGGGGTGTATTGATTTCAAGGATCATTCGAGTGGTTTTGTATTCGGTATTGGTTTGGATATAAACAATAGATACTATGTAACATATGTGATTGACTAGTATGATTCCAATAATAATTACAATCAAATATCTCTATATTGGTTTAGGAAAGTGTTTATTAGACTTAGTAATCAAAACTAAAGAATGTTGGACGTTGTTAAGGAAAGCGAAAACTATCGATACGAGAACAACTGGCGTTTAATGTTTTTGTATAACTAGTTAACTTTGTATGCATTTAGTTAAGCATTCGTGAATAGTTTGATTCACTAACCTATAGTTGCATAATTTCGATTGAAATACAATTCACCGTTATTTACTTGGTTATGCTACATTGATTTGACTTCTTTTTGATAGGTCACACATTGTGTTTCTTGTTTAACGTATGATTACTTACATCCCACCACTTTCATTTGATTATCGATTCTTATTAAATGAATAAGAGTGGTTTCTTCATCATTTACAAGTGGTTTGCTTGCCTTGATTGTCAAAAAAGAAATCTATGGATTGAAAGTTGTTATCTCGATTGATTTAGTTCATTTTCGAATAAATAGTGTTTGATGTAGGTTGTTTAGTGTTATGGACGAGATATGAGGAGGAGTGGATTGATTTCAAGGGTCATTCGTGTGGTTTTGTATTCGGTTTTTGTTTCGATGTAAACAATAATACTATGTAACACGTGTGATTGGCAAGTATGATTCCAATGATAATTACAATCAGATTTCTTTATATTGGTTTAGAAGTGTATTTTTTAGACTTAATAATCAACACTCAAGAATGTTGCACGTTGATAAGGAAAGCAAAAGCTATCGATGCGAGAACAGTTGTTGTTTAATGTTTTGTATAACTAGTTCCCTTTGTATGTATTTAGTCAAGCATTCATGAATAGTTTGATGCACTAATCTATAGTTTCATAATTTCGATTGAAATATAATTTACCGTTATTTACTTGGTTATGCTATATTGATTTGACTTCTTTTTGATAGGTCACACATTGTGTTTCTTGTTTAACGTATGATTAATTACATCCCACCAATTTCATTTGATTATCGATTCTTATTAAATGAATAAAAATAGTTTCTACATCATTTACAAGTGGTTTACTTGCCTTGATTGTCAAAAAAGAAATCTATGGATTGACAGTTGTTATTTGGATTGATTTAGTTCATTTTGGAACAAAGAGTGTTTGAAGTAAGTTGTATAGTGATATGGACAAGATTTGAGCAGGGGTGTGTTGATTTCAAGGATCATTCGTGTGGTTTTGTATTCGGTATTGGTTTGGATATAAACAATAGATACTATGTAACATAGGTGATTGACTAGTATGATTCCAATAATAATTACAATCAAATATCTCTATATTGGTTTAGGAAAGTGTTTATTAGACTTAGTAATCAAAACTAAAGAACGTTGGACGTTGTTAAGGAAAGCGAAAACTATCGATACGAGAACAACTTGCGTTTAATGTTTTTGTATAACTAGTTCCTTTGTATGTATTTAGTTAAGCATTCATGAATAGTTTGATGCACTAATCTATAGTTGCATAATTTCGATTGAAATACAATTCACCTTATTTACTTGGTTATGCTATATTGATTTGACTTCTTTTGATAGGTCACACATTGTGTTTCTTGTTTAACGTATGATTACTTACATCCCACCACTTTTATTTGATTATCGATTCTTATTAAATGAATAAGAGTGGTTTCTTCATCATTTACAAGTGGTTTGCTTGCCTTGATTGTCAAAAAATAAATCTATGGATTGACAGTTGTTATTTGGATTGATTTAGTTTATTTTCGAATAAATAGTGTTTGATGTAGGTTGTTCAGTGTTATGGACGAGATATGAGGAGGAGTGGATTGATTTCAAGGGTCATTCGTGTGGTTTTGTATTCGGTTTTTGTTTCGATGTAAATAATAATACTATGTAACACATGTGATTGGCAAGTATGATTCCAATGATAATTACAATCAGATTTCTTTATATTGGTTTAGAAGTGTGTTTATTAGACTTAATAATCAAAACTCAAGAACGTTGCACGTTGATAAGGAAAGCAAAAGCTATCGACGCGAGAACAGTTGTTGTTTAATGTTTTGTATAACTTGTTCCCTTTGTATGTATTTAGTCAAGTATTCATGAATAGTTTGATGCACTAATCTATAGTTGATTAGTTACACATTGTATTAGTTACAATTCACTGTTATTTACTTGGTTATGCTATATTGATTTGACTTCTTTTGATAGGTCACACATTGTGTTTCTTGTTTAACGTATGATTAATTACATCCCACCACTTTCATTTGATTATCGATTCTTATTAAATGAATAAGAGTAGTTTCTACATCATTTACAAGTGGTTTACTTGCCTTGATTGTCAATAAAGAAATCTTTGGATTGATAGTTGTTACTTACATTGATTTAGTTCATTTTGGAACAAAGTGTGTTTGAAGTAAGTTGTATAGTGATATGGACAAGATTTGAGTAGGAGTGTATTGATTTCAAGGATCATTCGTGTGGTTTTGTATTCGGTATTGGTTTGGATATAAACAATAGATATTATGTAACATATGTGATTGACTAGTATGATTCCAATAATAATTACAATCAAATATCTTTATATTGGATTAGGAAAGTGTTTATTAGGCTTAGGATTCAAAAGTAAAAAACGTTGGACATTGTTTACGAAAGCGAAAACTATCGATACGAGAACAACTGGCGTTTAATGTTTTTGTATAACTAGTTCCCTTTCTATGTATTTAGTCAAGCATTCATGAATAGTTTGATGCACTAATCTATAGTTGCATTATTTCGATTGAAATACATTTCACCGTTATTTACTTAGGTTATGCTACATTGATTTGACTTCTTTTTGATAGGTCACACATTGTGTTTCTTGTTTAACGTATGATTACTTACATCCCACCACTTTCATTTGATTATCGATTCTTATTAAATGAATAAGAGTAGTTTCTTCATCATTTACAAGTGGTTTACTTGCCTTGATTGTCAAAAAAGAAATCTATGGATTGACAGTTGTTATTTGTTTTGATTTAGTTCATTTTGGAACAAAGAGTGTTTCAAGTAAGTTGTATAGTGATATGGACAAGATTTGAGCAGGAGTGTATTGATTTCAAGGATCATTCGTGTGGTTTTGGATTCGGTATTGGTTTGGATATAAACAATATATACTATGTAACATATGTGATTGACTAGTATGATTCCAATAATAATTACAATCAAATATCTCTATATTGGTTTAGGAAAGTGTTTATTAGACTTAGTAATCAAAACTAAAGAACGTTGGACGTTGTTAAGGAAAGCGAAAACTATCGATACGAGAACAAATGACGTTTAATGTTTTTGTATAACTAGTTCCCTTTGTATGTATTTAGTTAAGCATTCATGAATAGTTTGATGCACTAATCTATAGTTGCATAATTTCGATTGAAATATAATTTACCGTTATTTACTTGGTTATGCTACATTGATTTGACTTCTTTTTGATAGGTCACACATTGTGTTTCTTGTTTAACGTATGATTACTTACATCGCACCACTTTCATTTGATTATCGATTCTTATTAAATGAATAAGAGTGGTTTCTTCATCATTTACAAGTGGTTTGCTTGCCTTGATTGTCAAAAAAGAAATCTATGGGTTGAAAGTTGTTATTTCGATTGATTTAGTTCATTTTCGAATAAATTGTGTTTGATGTAGGTTGTTCAGTGTTATGGACGAGATATGAGGAGGAGTGGATTGATTTCAAGGGTCATTCGTGTGGTTTTGTATTCGGTTTTTGTTTCGATGTAAACAATAAGACTATGTAACACATGTGATTGGCAAGTATGATTCCAATGATAATTACAATCAGATTTCTTTATATTAGTTTAGAAGTGTATTTTTTAGACTTAATAATCAACACTCAAGAATGTTGCACGTTGATAAGGAAAGCAAAAGCTATCGATGCGAGAACAGTTGTTGTTTAATGTTTTGTATAACTAGTTCCCTTTGTATGTATTTAGTCAAGCATTCACGAATAATTTGATGCACTAATCTATAGTTGCATAATTTCGATTGAAATATAATTTACCGTTATTTACTTGGTTATGCTATATTGATTTGACTTCTTTTTGATAGGTCACACATTGGTTTCTTGTTTAACGAATGATTAATTACATCCCACCAATTTCATTTGATTATCGATTCTTATTAAATGAATAAAAGTAGTTTCTACATCATTTACAAGTGGTTTACTTGCCTTGATTGTCAAAAAAGAAATCTATGGCTTGACAGTTGTTATTTGGATTGATTTAGTTCATTTTGGAACAAAGAGTGTTTGAAGTAAGTTGTATAGTGATATGGACAAGATTTGAGCAGGGGTGTATTGATTTCAAGGATCATTCGTGTGGTTTTGTATTCGGTATTGGTTTGGATATAAACAATAGATACTATGTAACATATGTGATTGACTAGTATGATTCCAATAATAATTACAATCAAATATCTCTATATTGGTTTAGGAAAGTGTTTATTAGACTTAGTAATCAAAACTAAAGAACGTTGGACGTTGTTAAGGAAAGCGAAACTATCGATACGAGAACAACTGGCGTTTAATGTTTTTGTATAAATAGTTCCCTTTGTATGTATTTAGTTTAGCATTCATGAATAGTTTGATGCACTAATCTATAGTTGCATAATTTCGATTGAAATACAATTCACCGTTATTTACTTGGTTATGCTATATTGATTTGACTTCTTTTTGATAGGTCACACATTGTGTTTCTTGTTTAACGTATGATTACTTACATCCCACCACTTTCATTTGATTATCGATTCTTATTAAATGAATAAGAGTAGTTTCTACATCATTTACAAGTGGTTTACTTGCCTTGATTGTCAATAAAGAAATCTTTGGATTGATAGTTGTTACTTACATTGATTTAGTTCATTTTGGAACAAAGTGTGTTTGAAGTAAGTTGTATAGTGATATGGACAAGATTTGAGTAGGAATGTATTGATTTCAAGGATCATTCGTGTGGTTTTGTATTCGGTATTGGTTTGGATATAAACAATAGATACTATGTAACATATGTGATTGACTAGTATGATTCCAATAATAATTACAATCAAATATCTTTATATTGGATTAGGAAAGTGTTTATTAGGCTTAGGATTCAAAACTAAAAACGTTGGACATTGTTTACGAAAGCGAAAACTATCGATACGAGAACAACTGGCGTTTAATGTTTTGTATAACTAGTTCCCTTTCTATGTATTTAGTCAAGCATTCATGAATAGTTTGATGCACTAATCTATAGTTGCATTATTTCGATTGAAATACATTTCACCGTTATTTACTTAGGTTATGCTACATTGATTTGACTTCTTTTTGATAGGTCACACATTGTGTTTCTTGTTTAACGTATGATTACTTACATCCCACCACTTTCATTTGATTATTTATTCTTATTAAATGAATAAGAGTAGTTTCTTCATCATTTACAAGTGGTTTACTTGCCTTGATTGTCAAAAAAGAAATCTATGGATTGACAGTTGTTATTTGTTTTGATTTAGTTCATTTTGGAACAAAGAGTGTTTCAAGTAAGTTGTATAGTGATATGGACAAGATTTGAGCAGGAGTGTATTGATTTCAAGGATCATTCGTGTGGTTTTGGATTCGGTATTGGTTTGGATATAAACAATATATACTATGTAACATATGTGATTGACTAGTATGATTCCAATAATAATTACAATCAAATATCTCTATATTGGTTTAGGAAAGTGTTTATTAGACTTAGTAATCAAAACTAAAGAACGTTGGACGTTGTTAAGGAAAGCGAAAACTATCGATACGAGAACAAATGACGTTTAATGTTTTTGTATAACTAGTTCCCTTTGTATGTATTTAGTTAAGCATTCATGAATAGTTTGATGCACTAATCTATAGTTGCATAATTTCGATTGAAATATAATTACCGTTATTTACTTGGTTATGCTACATTGATTTGACTTCTTTTTGATAGGTCACACATTGTGTTTCTTGTTTAACGTATGATTACTTACATCGCACCACTTTCATTTGATTATCGATTCTTATTAAATGAATAAGAGTGGTTTCTTCATCATTTACAAGTGGTTTGCTTGCCTTGATTGTCAAAAAAGAAATCTATGGTTGAAAGTTGTTATTTCGATTGATTTAGTTCATTTTCGAATAAATAGTGTTTGATGTAGGTTGTTCAGTGTTATGGACGAGATATGAGGAGGAGTGGATTGATTTCAAGGGTCATTCGTGTGGTTTTGTATTCGGTTTTTGTTTCGATGTAAACAATAGACTATGTAACACATGTGATTGGCAAGTATGATTCCAATGATAATTACAATCAGATTTCTTTATATTAGTTTAGAAGTGTATTTTTAGACTTAATAATCAACACTCAAGAATGTTGCACGTTGATAAGGAAAGCAAAAGCTATCGATGCGAGAACAGTTGTTGTTTAATGTTTTGTATAACTAGTTCCCTTTGTATGTATTTAGTCAAGCATTCATGAATAGTTTGATGCACTAATCTATAGTTGCATAATTTCGATTGAAATATAATTTACCGTTATTTACTTGGTTATGCTATATTGATTTGACTTCTTTTTGATAGGTCACACATTGTGTTTCTTGTTTAACGTATGATTAATTACATCCCACCAATTTCATTTGATTATCGATTCTTATTAAATGAATAAAAGTAGTTTCTACATCATTTACAAGTGGTTTACTTGCCTTGATTGTCAAAAAAGAATTCTATGGATTGACAGTTGTTATTTGGATTGATTTAGTTCATTTTGGAACAAAGAGTGTTTGAAGTAAGTTGTATAGTGATATGGACAAGATTTGAGCAGGGGTGTATTGATTTCAAGGATCATTCGTGTGGTTTTGTATTCGGTATTGGTTTGGATATAAACAATAGATACTATGTAACATATGTGATTGACTAGTATGATTCCAATAATAATTACAATCAAATATCTCTATATTGGTTTAGGAAAGTGTTTATTAGACTTAGTAATCAAAACTAAAGAACGTTGGACGTTGTTAAGGAAAGCGAAAACTATCGATACGAGAACAACTGGCGTTTAATGTTTTTGTATAAATAGTTCCCTTTGTATGTATTTAGTTAAGCATTCATGAATAGTTTGATGCACTAATCTATAGTTGCATAATTTCGATTGAAATACAATTCACCGTTATTTACTTGGTTATGCTATATTGATTTGACTTCTTTTTGATAGGTCACACATTGTGTTTCTTGTTTAACGTATGATTACTTACATCCCACCACTTTCATTTGATTATCGATTCTTATTAAATGAATAAGAGTAGTTTCTACATCATTTACAAGTGGTTTACTTGCCTTGATTGTCAATAAAGAAATCTTTGGATTGATAGTTGTTACTTACATTGATTTAGTTCATTTTGGAACAAAGTGTGTTTGAAGTAAGTTGTATAGTGATATGGACAAGATTTGAGTAGGAGTGTATTGATTTCAAGGATCATTCGTGTGGTTTTGTATTCGGTATTGGTTTGGATATAAACAATAGATATTATGTAACATATGTGATTGACTAGTATGATTCCAATAATAATTACAATCAAATATCTTTATATTGGATTAGGAAAGTGTTTATTAGGCTTAGGATTCAAAACTACAAAACGTTGGACATTGTTTACGAAAGCGAAAACTATCGATACGAGAACAACTGGCGTTTAATGTTTTTGTATAACTAGTTCCCTTTCTATGTATTTAGTCAAGCATTCATGAATAGTTTGATGCACTAATCTATAGTTGCATTATTTCGATTGAAATACAATTCACCGTTATTTACTTAGTTATGCTACATTGATTTGACTTCTTTTTGATAGGTCACACATTGTGTTTCTTGTTTAACGTATGATTACTTACATCCCACCACTTTCATTTGATTATTGATTCTTATTAAATGAATAAGAGTAGTTTCTTCATCATTTACAAGTGGTTTACTTGCCTTGATTGTCAAAAAAGAAATCTATGGATTGACAGTTGTTATTTGTTTTGATTTAGTTCATTTTGGAACAAAGAGTGTTTCAAGTAAGTTGTATAGTGATATGGACAAGATTTGAGCAGGAGTGTATTGATTTCAAGGATCATTCGTGTGGTTTTGGATTCGGTATTGGTTTGGATATAAACAATATACTATGTAACATATGTGATTGACTAGTATGATTCCAATAATAATTACAATCAAATATCTCTATATTGGTTTAGGAAAGTGTTTATTAGACTTAGTAATCAAAACTAAAGAACGTTGGACGTTGTTAAGGAAAGCGAAAACTATCGATACGAGAACAAATGACGTTTAATGTTTTTGTATAACTAGTTCCCTTTGTATGTATTTAGTTAAGCATTCATGAATAGTTTGATGCACTAATCTATAGTTGCATAATTTCGATTGAAATATAATTTACCGTTATTTACTTGGTTATGCTACATTGATTTGACTTCTTTTTGATAGGTCACACATTGTGTTTCTTGTTTAACGTATGATTACTTACATCGCACCACTTTCATTTGATTATCGATTCTTATTAAATGAATAAGAGTGGTTTCTTCATCATTTACAAGTGGTTTGCTTGCCTTGATTGTCAAAAAAGAAATCTATGGGTTGAAAGTTGTTATTTCGATTGATTTAGTTCATTTTCGAATAAATAGTGTTTGATGTAGGTTGTTCAGTGTTATGGACGAGATATGAGGAGGAGTGGATTGATTTCAAGGGTCATTCGTGTGGTTTTGTATTCGGTTTTTGTTTCGATGTAAACAATAAGACTATGTAACACATGTGATTGGCAAGTATGATTCCAATGATAATTACAATCAGATTTCTTTATATTAGTTTAGAAGTGTATTTTTTAGACTTAATAATCAACACTCAAGAATGTTGCACGTTGATAAGGAAAGCAAAAGCTATCGATGCGAGAACAGTTGTTGTTTAATGTTTTGTATAACTAGTTCCCTTTGTATGTATTTAGTCAAGCATTCACGAATAGTTTCATGCACTAATCTATAGTTGCATAATTTCGATTGAAATATAATTTACCGTTATTTACTTGGTTATGCTATATTGATTTGACTTCTTTTTGATAGGTCACACATTGTGTTTCTTGTTTAACGTATGATTAATTACATCCCACCAATTTCATTTGATTATCGATTCTTATTAAATGAATAAAAGTAGTTTCTACATCATTTACAAGTGGTTTACTTGCCTTGATTGTCAAAAAAGAATTCTATGGATTGACAGTTGTTATTTGGATTGATTTAGTTCATTTTGGAACAAAGAGTGTTTGAAGTAAGTTGTATAGTGATATGGACAAGATTTGAGCAGGGGTGTATTGATTTCAAGGATCATTCGTGTGGTTTTGTATTCGGTATTGGTTTGGATATAAACAATAGATACTATGTAACATATGTGATTGACTAGTATGATTCCAATAATATTACAATCAAATATCTCTATATTGGTTTAGGAAAGTGTTTATTAGACTTAGTAATCAAAACTAAAGAACGTTGGACGTTGTTAAGGAAAGCGAAAACTATCGATACGAGAACAACTGGCGTTTAATGTTTTTGTATAAATAGTTCCCTTTGTATGTATTTAGTTAAGCATTCATGAATAGTTTGATGCACTAATCTATAGTTGCATAATTTCGATTGAAATACAATTCACCGTTATTTACTTGGTTATGCTATATTGATTTGACTTCTTTTTGATAGGTCACACATTGTGTTTCTTGTTTAACGTATGATTACTTACATCCCACCACTTCATTTGATTATCGATTCTTATTAAATGAATAAGAGTAGTTTCTACATCATTTACAAGTGGTTTACTTGCCTTGATTGTCAATAAAGAAATCTTTGGATTGATAGTTGTTACTTACATTGATTTAGTTCATTTTGGAACAAAGTGTGTTTGAAGTAAGTTGTATAGTGATATGGACAAGATTTGAGTAGGAGTGTATTGATTTCAAGGATCATTCGTGTGGTTTTGTATTCGGTATTGGTTTGGATATAAACAATAGATATTATGTAACATATGTGATTGACTAGTATGATTCCAATAATAATTACAATCAAATATCTTTATATTGGATTAGGAAAGTGTTTATTAGGCTTAGGATTCAAAACTACAAAACGTTGGACATTGTTTACGAAAGCGAAAACTATCGATACGAGAACAACTGGCGTTTAATGTTTTTGTATAACTAGTTCCCTTTCTATGTATTTAGTCAAGCATTCATGAATAGTTTGATGCACTAATCTATAGTTGCATTATTTCGATTGAAATACATTTCACCGTTATTTACTTAGGTTATGCTACATTGATTTGACTTCTTTTTGATAGGTCACACATTGTGTTTCTTGTTTAACGTATGATTACTTACATCCCACCACTTTCATTTGATTATTGATTCTTATTAAATGAATAAGAGTAGTTTCTTCATCATTTACAAGTGGTTTACTTGCCTTGATTGTCAAAAAAGAAATCTATGGATTGACAGTTGTTATTTGTTTTGATTTAGTTCATTTTGGAACAAAGAGTGTTTCAAGTAAGTTGTATAGTGATATGGACAAGATTTGAGCAGGAGTGTATTGATTTCAAGGATCATTCGTGTGGTTTTGGATTCGGTATTGGTTTGGATATAAACAATATATACTATGTAACATATGTGATTGACTAGTATGATTCCAATAATAATTACAATCAAATATCTCTATATTGGTTTAGGAAAGTGTTTATTAGACTTAGTAATCAAAACTAAAGAACGTTGGACGTTGTTAAGGAAAGCGAAAACTATCGATACGAGAACAAATGACGTTTAATGTTTTTGTATAACTAGTTCCCTTTGTATGTATTTAGTTAAGCATTCATGAATAGTTTGATGCACTAATCTATAGTTGCATAATTTCGATTGAAATACAATTCACCGTTATTTACTTGGTTATGCTACATTGATTTGACCTCTTTTTGATAGGTCACACATTGTGCTTCTTGTTTAACGTATGATTACTTACATCCCACCACTTTCATTTGATTATCGATTCTTATTAAATGAATAAGAGTAGTTTCTTCAACATTTACAAGTGGTTTACTTGCCTTGATTGTCAAAAAAGAAATCTATGGATTGACAGTCGTTATTTGGATTGATTTAGTTCATTTTAGAATAAAGAGTGTTTGATGTAGGTTGTTCAGTGTTATGGACGAGATATGAGGAGGAGTGGATTGATTTCAAGGGTCATTCGTGTGGTTTTGTATTCGGTTTTTGTTTCGATGTAAACAATAATACTATGTAACACATATGATTGGCAAGTATGATTCCAATGATAATTACAATCAGATTTCTTTATATTGGTCTAGAAGTGTGTTTATTAGACTTAATAATCAACACTCAATAACGTTGCGAGTTGATAAAGAAAGCTAAAGCTATCGATGCGAGAACAGTTGTTGTTTAATGTTTTGTATAACTAGTTCCCTTTGTATGTATTTAGCCAAGCATTCATGAATAGTTTGATGCACTAATCTATAGTTGCATAATTTCGATTGAAATACAATTCACCGTTATTTACTTGGTTATGCTATATTGATTTGACTTCTTTTTGATAGGTCACACATTGTGTTTCTTGTTTAACGTATGATTAATTACATCCCACCACTTTCATTTGATTATCGATTCTTATTAAATGAATAAGAGTAGTTTCTTCAACATTTACAAGTGGTTTACTTGCCTTGATTGTCAAAAAAGAAATCTATGGATTGACGGTCGTTATTTGGATTGATTTAGTTCATTTTAGAATAAAGAGTGTTTGATGTAGGTTGTTCAGTGTTATGGACGAGATATGAGGAGGAGTGGATTGATTTCAAGGGTCATTCGTGTGGTTTTGTATTCGGTTTTTGTTTCGATGTAAACAATAATACTATGAAACACATGTGATTGGCAAGCATGATTCCAATGATAATTACAATCAGATTTCTTTATATTGGTCTAGAAGTGAGTTTATTAGACTTAATAATCAACACTCAATAACGTTGCGAGTTGATAAAGAAAGCAAAAGCTATCGATGCGAGAACAGTTGTTGTTTAATGTTTTGTATAACTTGTTCCCTTTGTATGTATTTTGCCAAGCATTCATGAATAGTTTGATCCACTAATCTATAGTTGCATAATTTCGATTGAAATACAATTCACCGTTATTTACTTGGTTATGCTATATTGGTTTGACTTCTTTTTGATAGGTCACACATTGTGTTTCTTGTTTAACGTATGATTAATTACATCCCACCACTTTCATTTGATTATCGATTCTTATTAAATGAATAAGAGTAGTTTCTACATCATTTACAAGTGGTTTACTTGACTTGATTGTCAATAAAGAAATCTTTGGATTGACAGTTGTTATTTATATTGATTTAGTTCATTTTGGAACAAAGAGTGTTTGAAGTAAGTTGTATAATGATATGGACAAGATTTGAGCAGGGGCGTATTGATTTCAAGGATCATTCGTGTGGTTTTGTATTCGGTATTGGTTTGGATATAAACAATAGATACTATGTAACATATGTGATTGACTAGTATGATTCCAATAATAATTACAATCAAATATCTTTATATTGGTTTAGGAAAGTGTTTATTAGACTTAGGAATCAAAACTAAAGAACGTTGTACGCTGTTTAGGAAAGCGAAAACTATCGATACGAGAACAACTGGAGTTTAATGTTTTTGTATAACTAGTTCCCTTTGTATGTATTTAGTTAAGCATTCATGAATAGTTTGATGCACTAATCTATAGTTGCATAGTTTCGATTGAAATACAATTCACCGTTATTTACTTGGTTATGCTACATTGATTTGACTTCTTTTTGATAGGTCACACATTGTGTTTCTTGTTTAACGTATGATTACTTACATCCCACCACTTTCATTTGATTATCGATTCTTATTAAATGAATAAGAGTAGTTTCTTCATCATTTACAAGTGGTTTACTTGCCTTGATTGTCAAAAAAAGAAATCTATGGATTGACAGTTGTTATTTGGATAGATTTAGTTCATTTTAGAATAAAGAGTGTTTGATGTAGGTTGTTCAGTGTTATGGACGAGATATGAGGAGGAGTGGATTGATTTCAAGGTTCATTCGTGTGCTTTTGTATTCGGTTTTGGTTTCGATGTAAACAATAATACTCTGTAACATATGTGATTGGCAAGTATGATTCCAATGATAATTACAATTAGATTTCTTTATATTGGTTTAGAAGTGTGTTTATTAGACTTAATAATCAAAACTCATGAACGTTGCACGTTGATAAGGAAAGCAATAGCTATCAATGCGAGAACAGTTGTTGTTTAATGTTTTTGTATAACTAGTTCCCTTTGTATGTATTTAGTTAAGCATTCATGAATAGTTTGATGCACTAATCTATAGTTGCATAATTTCGATTGAAATACAATTCATCGTTATTTACTTGGTTATGCTACATTGATTTGACTTCTTTTTTATAGGTCATATATTGTGTTTCTTGTTTAACGTATGATTACTTACATCCCACCACTTTCATTTGATTATCGATTCTTATTAAATGAATAAGAGTAGTTTCTTCATCATTTACAAGTGGTTTCTTTGCCTTGATTGTCAAAAAAGAAATCTATGGATTGACAGTCGTTATTTGGATTGATTTAGTTCATTTTAGAATAAAGAGTGTTTGATGTAGGTTGTTCAGTGTTATGGACGCGATATGAGGAGGAGTGGATTGATTTCAAGGTTCATTCGTGTGCTTTTGTATTCGGTTTTGGTTTCGATGTAAACAATAATACTATGTAACATATGTGATTGGCAAGTATGATTCCAATGATAATTACAATTAGATTTCTTTATATTGGTTTAGAAGTGTGTTTATTAGACTTAATAATCAAAACTCAAGAACGTTGCGTGTTGATAAGGAAAGCAAAAGCTATCGATGCGAGAACAGTTATTGTTTAATGTTTTTGTATAACTAGTTCCCTTTGTATGTATTTAGTTAAGCATTCATGAATAGTTTGATGCACTAATCTATAGTTGCAAAATTCTGATTGAAATACAATTAACCGTTATTTACTTGGTTATGCTACATTGATTTGACTTCTTTTTGATAGGTCACACATTGTGTTTCTTGTTTAACGTATGATTACTTACATCCCACCACTTTCATTTGATTATCGATTCTTAGTAAATGAATAAGTGTAGTTTCTACATCATTTACAAGTGGTTTACTTGCCTTGATTGTCAAAAAAGAAATCTATGGATTGACAGTTGTTATTTGGATTGATTTAGTTCATTTTGAAATAAAGAGTGTTTGATGTAGGTTGTTCAGTGTTATGGACGAGATATGAGGAGGAGTGGATTGATTTCAAGGTTCATTCGTGTGAACGACAGGACCAGATGAAGCGCAAATACCCCCACCTCTTTCCTTCTAGATCAAAATCTGGTGCTAAAGCTTAAATTTCGGGACGAAATTTCCTAAACGAGGGGAGACTGTGACATCCCGTGTTTCCAGGTCAATATCCGTACGTTAATAAAATTGACAAAATATTTAAATGCATTTTAAGACTTAATTTTATGATAATTAAGGTCACTTAAGGTCTAGCAAAGCCCTTTTGCGTGTAAAGTTTATAATTGGTAATTTTGAGAATTACTGGGTCGCGTAGCGATAAAACGTTTAACGAACGTTGGTGATAATTCGGTTAATTAAATTTGGTCATTATATTTTGATTTTTATAATATAATGAATCTTAAGTGAAAATATTATTAGTCATGAAAAATAATAATTAATTTTATTTGCCTTGATCGCATAAAATTTAGACTTTTTAAAAGTTGCCTTGATGTAACGTTAAGTCGGATGCTTGCTGTGTTAAACCGTGTGTATTTTTACTTTTGACTTTTGATCACTATTATTAATGTTGTGAACCCTTGAAAAGTCTAAAAGTAATATTTTGAATTTATAGAAAATTTTCGCGTAAAAACCCGAACGTTTAAAATTTTTACAAAAAAATTTAACGAGACCGACACCCGCCTTACACCCGGTGGTATCTCACTTGGAGATCCACCAGCCATATAATTAATATAATGACCTGATTAACTCACCTTAACCACACTTAAACATCCCTATTTATACCCAACACTACACTCCATCTCCTACACACTCCATCCATTCCTTTCTCTCTCTAACCTCTCTCTACTCTCTCTTCTCTCCCTCAAACCCACGGCCACACCCCATGACCATCTTCATCTTCATCTTTTCTTCATTTCAAGCTTATTTCCAACCTTGAACAACTGATTTCAAGGATCCCTTAGTGAGTTGGTGCAAGAGATTGCATAAATCCAACTCCAAGGAGAAGAAATCATCCTAAATCTTGAAGTTGTTCATCATTTGAGTGAGCTTTGAATCTTTTAAAATCTCATGCAACATGACTTTTGGATGATTGTTGCAAGCCTTGTTTACTAACAACTAGATTTTCTTGAAATCCAAGGATCCAACAATGGTTTTTAAACAAGAAAAATGGGTTTAAAAAGAGTGTATATGTGTGTGTGTGAACCGTGAGTGTGTATGTGTGTGTGTGTGTGTTTGAAGTTGAAGATTTTGTGTTTTGATAATCTTTGTTTATTTTGATGATTTCTCTTGCATGCAAGATGATCAAACTTTGATTTGTGGTTATGAACATCATAAGAAACCCATCTCCAAAGGAGATTATCAAAAATAATGAAAACAGGTTATGCATGCATGTAGTCATGGATGATGTTCTTGAACCCATGTTGCTCTTTGATTTCTTAAAGGATTGAGATGATCCATGAATAATGGTGATCATGATCTGAAATCTTTTGGTTTTTAAGTATGTTTTGTTGAAGTAAAAACTAAGAACACAAGATAAAATCAATGATTTGGACTATGTATGTATGTATAAAATCATGTATGTGTATATATGGTTTACACTTTTTGTTCTTGATTTGTTCTTCACTTGTAAGTTTAGAGATGATTGAAATGATTCATGCATATGATGATCATGATCTGGAGATTTTGATGTTGTTATCAATATTTTATTTTAAGAAATGATAAAAATAAGTTAAAATTAAAGCTACTTTAGTGAAGATGGGACATGACCACTAGTAGTCATATCATAAAGTTTAAAAACAAACAAGATAAGAATCTTGTAAGATCTAGAACAATAAGTTAAAAACATGTTAAAAATAAGTTAAAAGTAAGTAATCTTACTGAA
Source organism: Flaveria robusta (assembly GCA_025506415.1). Classification (NCBI taxonomy): domain Eukaryota; kingdom Viridiplantae; phylum Streptophyta; class Magnoliopsida; order Asterales; family Asteraceae; genus Flaveria; species Flaveria robusta. The sequence continues at coordinate 193,666 of JACCIZ010000371.1, forward strand.
AATAAAGGTTTTGATAATTGGTTTTAATCACGTAAACGTTTTACGTTTAAAAACGCGTTAAAAACGGTGTTTTCGGGTCTAAAACAATTATTTTTGCACAAGTCCGGTTATTGACAGAAAGTAACATTGTGTTTTAAGTTAAAAACTTATGTTTTTAAGTATATAAAAAATCCATAACAAGCAAGGTCTTCGGTGATGACTTTATACGCGCGAAAAAGCCGAAAACCGACAATTTCGGGTTAAAAATAGTGGACTGTTTTGAAACTGATTTTTAACAAAAATATTTCAGAATGTTTTTGATGTAAAAGTTTCATTTTAAAGCAGTTATAATAGTCATAAGATATATACAAGTTGATGTACGGTTTATGCGCGTAAAACCGAGTGATTTCAGTGTAAAATCACCGTATATGGACAAAATTTGGGATTAATGTAATAGAACATACTTTTATAATAAAACTTGTCTAAAAATGATTTTATAGATGTCTTAGTACTGAAAATAAAGTTATGTGTTATAAATATTAATTAATAAAGAATTTATAATAAAGAGTAATAAAATAAGAAATAGAATACTTAACAAAAACAATGTCTTAGATAAAATATGATTATAACTTAATATTTTATTTACTTAATCAATATTTTATTCGTTTATTTAATTATTTATTCATTTATTTATTTATCTATTTATTTCATAACTTAGTAAATATTGTGTTAAGTTTTTATAATGATTATGTGCTCATTTTGTGTGTGATATATGCATGTCGTTTAAGGGTTATTATTTAATAAATGAATATTTTATGTTGGCACCGTGGGTGTGCATTTTGAGTATTTGATTAGTAGGCTACTCGGTATCAATAACCCTAACCCTTCGTTGCTTCAGCCTTCATCTTTGATTTGTTCTGGTGTATGTGGTGGAAATCGTCGGGAAAGTTTTAAATTTAAAAATATTAAATTCCTTTTCTAATCCGCTGACATTATTCTTCGATATATATTATTTTGTCTATTGTGACCTACATCCGCGGACTGAGCTTGTAGCTCAGCCGTTTTCTTGTTTTTCGCGGCAGGTAATCAGGGTTGATCGGGGCTGTGTGATGAGAGCTAGTAGGAGTTTGGAACACATTCTTGGAGACTTATTTTATTTTATCTTATTTTTTTTTTATTTCATAAGACTTGAATTTTTGATCTAGTATTTATTTTGGTGGACGTTTTAGACTTTATAAGTTGATATTTTAATTTAATCTCCATAATATTAGTATTCTTTTGGGACTTAGAATGTTCTGTTAACATTTGACGTGACCTCTTGTTCCACTTTGGGGCGGGGGCGTTACAATTCGTGTGGTTTTGTATTCGGTTTTTGTTTCGGTGTAAACAATAATACTATGTAACATATGTGATTGGCAAGTATAATTCCAATGATAATTACAATCAGATTTCTTTATATTGGTTTAGAAGTGTGTTTATTAGACTTAATAATCAACACTCAAGAACGTTGCACGTTAATAAGGAAAGCCAAAGCTATCGATGCGAGAACAGTTGTTGTTTAATGTGTTTGTATAACTAGTTCCCTTTGTATGTATTTAGTCAAGCATTCATGAATAGTTTGATGCACTAATCTATAGTTGTATAATTTCGATTGAAATACAATTCACCGTTATTTACTTGGTTAAGCTATATTGATTTGACTTACTTTTGATAGGTCACACATTGTGTTTCTTGTTTAACGTATGATTAATTACATCCCACCAATTTCATTTGATTATCGATTCTTATTAAATGAATAAAAGTAGTTTCTACATCATTTACATTGATTATTGACTCTTATTAAATGAATAAGAGTAGTTTCTACATCATTTACAAGTGGTTTACTTGCCTTGATTGTCAATAAAGAAATCTTTGGATTGATAGTTGTTATTTACATTGATTTAGTTCATTTTGGAAAAAATAGTGTTTGAAGTAAGTTGTATAGTGTTATGGACAAGATTTGAGCAGGAGTGTATTGATTTTAAGGATCATTCGTGTGGTTTTGCATTCTGTATTAGTTTGGATGTAAACAATAGATACTTTGTAACATATGTGATTGACTAGTATGATTCCAAAAATAATTACAACCAAATATCTTTATATTGGTTTAGGAAAGTTTTTATTAGACTTAGAATTCAAAACTAAAGAACGTTGGACGTTGTTAAGGAAAGCGAAAACTATCGATACGAGAACAATTGGTGTTTAATTTTTTTGTATAACTAGTTCCCTTTGTATGTATTTAGTTAAGCATTCATGAATAGTTTGATGCACTAATCTATAGTTGCATAATTCCGATTGAAATACAAATCACCGTTATTTACTTGGTTATGCTGCATTGATTTAACTTATTTTTGATAGGTCACACATTGTGTTTTCTGTTTAATGTATGATTACTTATATCCCACCACTTTGATTATCGATTCTTATTAAATGAATAAAGTAGTTTCTTCTTCATCATTTACAAGTGGTTTGCTTTCCTTGATTGTCAATAAGAAATCTACAGATTGACAGTTGTAATTTGGATTGATTTAGTTCATTTTCAAATAAATAGTGTTTGATGTAGGTGTTCAGTGTTATGGACGAGATATGAGAGGAGTGGATTGATTTCAAAGGTCATTCGTGTTTTGTATTCGTTTTTGTTTCGGTGTAAACAATAATACTATGTAACATATGTGATTGGCAAGTATAATTCCAATGATAATTACAATCAGATTACTTTATATTGGTTTAGAAGTGTGTTTATTAGACTTAATAATCACACTCAAACTTGCACGTTAAAAGGAAAGCCAAAGCTATCGATGCGAGAACAGTTGTTGTTTAATGTGTTTGTATAACTAGTTCCCTTTGTATGTATTTAGTCAAGCATTCATGAATAGTTTGATGCACTAATCTATAGTTGTATAATTTCGATTGAAATACAACTCACCGTTATTTACTTGGTTAAGATATATTGATTTGACTTACTTTTGATTGGTCACACATTGTGTTTCTTGTTTAACGTATGATTAATTACATCCCACCAATTTCATTTGATTATCGATTCTTATTAAATGAATAAAAGTAGTTTCTACATCATTTACATTGATTATTGACTCTTATTAAATGAATAAGAGTAGTTTCTACATCATTTACAAGTGGTTTACTTGCCTTGATTGTCAATAAAGAAATCTTTGGATTGACGGTTGTTATTTACATTGATTTAATTCATTTTGGAACAAAGAGTGTTTGAAGTAAGTTGTATAGTGATATGGACAAGATTTGAGCAGGAGTGTATTGATTTTAAGGATCATTCGTGTGGTTTTGTATTCTGTATTAGTTTGGATGTAAACAATAGATACTTTGTAACATATGTGATTGACTAGTATGATTCCAATAATAATTACAACCAAATATCTTTATATTGGTTTAGGAAAGTTTTTATTAGACTTAGAAATCAAAACTAAAGAACGTTGGACGTTGTTAAGGAAAGCGAAAACTATCGATACGAGAACAATTGGTGTTCAATTTTTTTGTATAACTAGTTCCCTTTGTATGTATTTAGTTAAGCATTCATGAATAGTTTGATGCACTAATCTATAGTTGCATAATTCTGATTGAAATACAATTCACCGTTATTTACTTGGTTATGCTGCATTGATTTAACTTATTTTTGATAGGTCACACATTGTGTTTCTTGTTTAATGTATGATTACTTATATCCCACCACTTTCATTTGATTATCGATTCTTATTAAATGAATAAAAGTAGTTTCTTCATCATTTACAAGTGGTTTGCTTTCCTTGATTGTCAATAAAGAAATCTATAGATTGACAGTTGTTATTTGGATTGATTTAGTTCATTTTCAAATAAATAGTGTTTGATGTAGGTTGTTTAGTGTTATGGACGAGATATGAGGAGGAGTGGATTGATTTCAAAGGTCATTCGTGTGGTTTTGTATTCGGTTTTTGTTTCGGTGTAATAAATAATACTATGTAACATATGTGATTGGCAAGTATAATTCCAATGATAATTACAATCAGATTTCTTTATATTGGTTTAGAAGTGTGTTTATTAGACTTAATAATCAACACTCAAGAACGTTGCATGTTAATAAGGAAAGCCAAAGCTATCGATGCGAGAACAGTTGTTGTTTAATGTGTTTGTATAACTAGTTCCCTTTGTATGTATTTAGTCAAGCATTCATGAATAGTTTGATGCACTAATCTATAGTTGTATAATTTCGATTGAAATACAACTCACCGTTATTTACTTGGTTAAGCTATATTGATTTTACTTACTTTTGATTGGTCACACATTGTGTTTCTTGTTTAACGTATGATTAATTACATCCCACCAATTTCATTTGATTATCGATTCTTATTAAATGAATAAAAGTAGTTTCTACATCATTTACATTGATTATTGACTCTTATTAAATGAATAAGAGTAGTTTCTAAATCATTTACAAGTGGTTTACTTGCCTTGATTGTCAATAAAGAAATCTTTGGATTGACAGTTGTTATTTACATTGATTTAATTCATTTTGGAACAAAAAGTGTTTGAAGTAAGTTGTATAGTGATATGGACAAGATTTGAGCAGGAGTGTATTGATTTCAAGGATCATTCGGGTGGTTTTGTATTCGGTATTGGTTTGGATGTAAACAATAGGTACTATGTAACATATGTGATTGACTAGTATGATTCCAATAATAATTACAATCAAATATCTTTATATTGGTTTAGGAAAGTGTTTATTAGACTTAGGAATCAACACTAAAGAACGTTGGACGTTGTTTAGGAAAACGAAAACTATCGCTACGAGAACAACTAGTGTTTAATGTTTTTTTATAACTAGTTCCCCTTGTATGTATTTAGTTAAGCATTCATGAATAGTTTGATGCACTAATCCATAGTTGCATAATTTCGATTGAAATACAATTCACCGTTATTTACTTGGTTATACTACATTGATTTGACTTCTTTTTGATAGGTCACACATTGTGTTTCTTTTTTAACGTATGATTAATTACATCCCACTACTTTCATTTGATTATCGATTCTTATTAAATGAATAAGAGTAGTTTCTACATCATTTACAATTGGTTTACTTGCCTTGATTGTCAGTAAAAAAATCTTTGGATTGACAGTTGTTATTTACATTGATTTAGTTCATTTTGGAAAAAAGAGTGTTTGAAGTAAGTTGTATAGTGTTATGGATAAGATTTGAGCAGGAGTGTATTGATTTTAAGGATCATTCGTGTGGTTTTGTATTCGGTATTACTTTGGATGTAAACAATAGATACTTTATAACATATGTGATTGACTAGTCTGATTCCAATAATAATTACAATCAAATATCTTTATATTGGTTTAGGAAAGTGTTTATTAGACTTAGGAATCAAAACTAAAGAACGTTGGACGTTGTTAAGGAAAGCGAAAACTATCGATACGAGAACAATTGGTGTTTAATGTTTTTGTATAACTAGTTCCCTTTGTATTTATTTAGTTAGGCATTCTTGAATAGTTTGATGCACTAATCTATAGTTGCATAATTTCGATTGAAGTACAATTCACCGTTATTTACTTGGTTATGCTGCATTCATTTAACTTCTTTTTGATAGGTCACACATTGTGTTTCTTGTTTAACGTATGATTACTTACATCCCACCAATTTCATTTGAATATCGATTCTTATTAAATGAATAAGAGTAGTTTCTTCATCATTTACAAGTGGTTTGCTTTCCTTAATTGTCAATAAAGAAATCTACATATTGACAATTGTTATTTGGATTGATTTAGTTCATTTTCGAATAAATAGTGTTTGATGTAGGTTGTTCAGTGTTATGGACGAGATATGAGGAGGAGTGGATTGATTTCAAAGGTCATTCGTGTGGTTTTGTATTCGGTTTTTGTTTCGATGTAAACAATAATACTATGTAACATATGTGATTGGCAAGTATAATTCCAATGATAATTACAATCAGATTTCTTTATACTGGTTTAGAAGTGTGTTTATTAGACTTAATAATCAACACTCAAGAACGTTGCACGTTAATAAGGAAAGCCAAAGCTATCGATGCGAGAACAGTTGTTGTTTAATATTTTTGTATAACTAGTTACCTTTGTATGTATTTAGTCAAGCATTCATGAATAGTTTGATGCACTAATCTATAGTTGTATAATTTCGATTGAAATACAATTCCCCGTTATTTACTTGGTTAAGCTATATTGATTTGACTTACTTTTGATAGGTCACAAATTGTGTTTCTTGTTTAACGTATGATTAATTACATCTCACCAATTTCATTTGATTATCGATTCTTATTAAACGAATAAAAGTAGTTTCTACATCATTTACGTTGACTATCGATTCTTATTAAATAAATAAGAGTAGTTTCTACATCATTTACAAGTGGTTTACTTGCCTTGATTGTCAATAAAGAAATCTTTGGATTGACAGTTGTTATTTACATTGATTTAATTCATTTTGGAACAAAGAGTGTTTGAAGTAAGTTGTATAGTGATATGGACAAGATTTGAGCAGGAGTGTATTGATTTCAAGGATCATTCGGGTGGTTTTGTATTCGGTATTGGTTTGGATGTAAACAATAGGTACTATGTAACATATGTGATTGACTAATATGATTCCAATAATAATTACAATCAAATATCTTTATATTGGTTTAGGAAAGTGTTTATTAGACTTAGGAATCAACACTAAAGAACGTTGGACATTGTTTAGGAAAGCGAAAACTATCGATACGAGAACAACTTTTGTTTAATGTTTTTTTATAACTAGTTCCCTTTGTATGTATTTAGTTAAGCGTTCATGAATAGTTTGATGCACTAATCTGTAGTTGCAAAATTTCAATTGAAATACAATTAACCGTTATTTACTTGGTTATGCTACATTGATTTGACTTCTTTTTGATTGGTCACACATTTTGTTTCTTGTTTAACGTATGATTAATTACATCCCACCACTTTCATTTGATTATCGATTCTTATTAAATGAATAATTGTAGTTTCTACATCATTTACAAGTGGTTTACTTGCCTTGATTGTCAATAAAGAATCCTTGGATTGACAGTTGTTATTTACATTGATTTAGTTCATTTTGGAAAAAAGAGTGTTTGAAGTAAGTTGTATAGTGTTATGGACAACATTTGAGTAGGAGTGTATTGATTTTAAGGATCATTCTTGTGGTTTTGTATTCGGTATTTGTTTGAATATAAACAATAGATACTATGAAACATATGTGATTGACTAGTATGATTCCAATAATAATTACAATCAAATATCTTTATATTGGTTTAGGAAAGTGTTTATTTGACTTAGGAATCAAAACTAAAGAACGTTGAACGTTGTTAAGGAAAGCGAAAACAATCGATACGAGAACAATTGGTGTTTAATGTTTTTGTATAACTAGTTCCCTTTGTATATATTTAGTTAAGCATTCAAGAATAGTTTGATACACTAATCTATAGTTGCAAAATTTCGATTGAAATACCATTCACTGTTATTTACTAGG